>JAJPUD010000181.1:388054-473197 GCA_023553655.1 Myrmecobius fasciatus
ACAATACTCATCACCCTCCCTTCTTTCCCTCAATTATATTAGATCTTCTGTCTCTTTATGAGATTTTGCCTTATTTTACCTCCTTTATTTTTACTTTATTTTGCCTCTTTTCCCCCTCCCCCCTTTTTCTTTTTCAGTATGGTAAACTTCCACCTCTAATTTCTTTTCCATTATTACCAAAGAAAAATCAAATTATACTGCCATTCTTTAAGGATACGTATAGTAGAAATATAGTTCTCAAGAGTTTTCCTTTTTACCTTTTTATGCTTCTCTTGAGTTCTCTATTTGGAGGTCAAATTTTTTGTTCAGATCTGGTCTTTTCATTAGAAATAGGTGAAATTCTCCTGTATCATTGAATGACCATCTTCTTCCCTGGAAGATGATGCTCATTCTAGCTGGATAACTTATTCTTGGTTGTAATCCAAGTTCTTTTGCCTTTTGGAATATCTGATTCAAGGCCCTTTGATCCTTTAAAGTGGAAACTGACAGATCCTGTGTAATTCTAATGACAGTTCCTCGGTATTTGAACTGTTTCTTTCTAGCTGCTTGCAATATCTTTTCCTTGGTATGATAGTCTTGAAATTTGGCCACGATATTCCTTGGGGTTTTAATTTTGGGGTCTCTTTCTGGAGGTGATTGGTGAATTCTTTCAATGCCAATTTTGCCTTCTGATTCTAAAACATCAGGGCAATTCTCTTTCATGATTTCCTGGAAGATAGCATCCAGGTTCTTTTTTTTCATCGTGGCTTTCAGGGAGTCTGATAATCCTTAGATTGTCTCTCCTGGATCTGTTTTCCAAGTCAGTTGTTTTTCCTAGGAGATATTTAATATTTTCTTCTATTTTTTCATTTTTTGTTTTTGTTTGACTGATTCTTGAAATCTTATTGAGTCATTTACTTCTATTTGTTCAATTTTAATTTTTAAAGTATTATTTCCTTCAGTTATCTTTTTTTAGCTCCTTTTGTAGCTGGCCAATTGAATTTCTTGATTCAATGCATTCTTTTTCCATTTTGCCAGTTTTATTTTTCAGTGAATTGTTTTCTTTTTCCAATTCACCAGTCCTATTTTCCAGTTTTTGATATTTCTGTTGCACTGATCTCAATTTATTTCCCCATTCTTCTTCTAGCTCTCTTTTGAGATTCTTAATGCAATCTTCCAGGTAAGCCTTCTGAAAGGAAGACCAACTTAAGTCTGCCTTTGTGGCTTCATCTGGAATTGTTTTCATAATGTCAGGATCTGGGGACTGTTCTATTTTTTCTCCGTAAAAGCTTTCTATGGTAAGAGCTCTCTTCTGCTTCTTGCTCATGATTTAAAGTTGGGATATCAGTCCCCAGCATAAAATACTGCCACAATTTGTATTTGCCCTGGGGCAGTTTGCCGAGTTGACTGCCAGGCTGAGGCTGGTCGGGCTAGATTCGCACTAGTTTTCAGCTGCTCTCGATCCACCCTTTACCAAAGGCAGATCAGCCAAAGCACCTGCCCACAAGCAGATCAAAGTGGCCCAGGCGTCTCCCAGGGGCTTCCTGGGTGCCTAAAATCCGCCCCTCTATCGCAGCCCTGACTTCCCCCCCGCCTGGAGTACGATTGAGACCAGCGGCCGATTTCCCCTCAGACTAACCTTCTCCGGAGTTCTTTCAAGGTAGATTTTTGATAGAAGTGCGTTGTAGTCCAAATGTTTGGCGGAGCCCTCACTCCAAAACCAGTTCGAAGGCTCACTTTGTCTGGGTCTGAGGGAAGGTCTTAGGAGTTCACAGAGAACGCTGTCTGCAGTTGCCATCTTGGCTCCGCCCAAGACAATCTTTTCCTTATTTACTTCTGTCTTAAATATTCGATAGTGGTAAATTCTGAAAATCACAAGCATCATCCATAACAATTCTAAGGCATTTCATGCCCTTGCCATGGTATATCAGGTTTCCTTAGGGTTCTCACTCAAAAATTAATAATTTTTTCACACAGTCAGTGTATGCGAAGCCTAGAGACCAGATGAGTCATGATGATGAGGTGTACTAACAGCTGACTAACTGTTAGTTAGCGTTAGTGAAACTAAAACTAACAATTGAAAGGGAAGTTTTATAAGGAGATCTAGAAAAAGTTTAGAATCACTAAAGTGAAGTGTGTTTATTGTACCCTGAATAAATCTATATCCTACTTATATGGTGGGATCACTCTTCTTGCACTGTGCTTGTTCTGAGAGTCTTTGAAATTATCAGTATCGTATAAACTTGGTAAAATGCTTGTAGGGGCTCCAAAATCAAGTCTCTCAGGCTTCTTCTTGAAGGGTTCATCTCTGTTCTGATCTAGTCTTCAGCATTGTCATCTATCATCCTGTAAGCTTTTGTCCAGGATGTAGAGATCATCAGGGTATTCCAATATCTGATCAAAATCACTATTTCCAATACTTTTCAAGTATTTTAAATAGGTTAGAGCTGATCTTAATCAGCATTAAAACTACAGTGTATTTGTTGGGTCTGAATATACCAGGCTTATGCTGGACTGATATCTCTGGGATGAAATCATGTTTTTTTTCAACTCTTACTTAATTCTCTTAGTCATTGGATTAGTAGACAAACAGCTCTGGGAAATACATTAATTTAAAAAGTTCAAGGCCCCCCATTACATCCAGGGTCATCAATTGTCTTAATCTTTGTCTTGCCACTTCAATGACCTTAAAGGAGAGAGTGAATATGTCAATCTTTCCACAATCCCTTCCAGTATCAATAGCATAGATTTTTCATTCAAAGGGACTAGCATAGTTAGTTGCAAAGTTGTCCCATACTTAGAATTTATAACATATTTTCTTTAAATGCTACATAATTATTGGCGAACCATAAGTCTCTATGTACTTACTTAGGCATGCCTAATATGAACAATAACTTTCAAGCTATAAATATATCATAATCATTATTTCTTTAAAGTATCACTATGAAGCCAGGAAGTGACTCCAAAGTAAGCATGGCAGCTACTAGTTTCAGAGTTATTATACTCTGAAATACATCAGATGACCTGTAGAAAGTCAGCTAGAATTTTTCAAACTCTGGAACTAAAGCCAGGTACTAATTGAAGAGGAAAACTGGATTTGCTTGAATGAGTACCAAATCTGACTACTTACAATGGTTTAATTTTCCTGTAGTAGGATCATGTTGGAATGAATCCCATATAATTTCTGTCTAATTTCATTTCCCATAATGGCTGAGATAAGCAAGGAAACTCCAAAATGTCAGAATCTTATGAATTATGAGAGAGAGCAGATCCTGTGTGTACAGATAAAAAAATGCAAATACCTGAAAAGTAAATGCAAATTGTTGTTGTCCTTCAAATCAAAGAGAACCAGGACTTTAGGGAGGTGATGCCATGAATGCCAGTGAACTGGATAAGGTGGTGATGGTGGAATAGAACACTAGCATCTGGCAAGAGAAAGGTTGCAAGGAATTTCACAGGTAGAAGTTCCAGGCAGTGGGGACAGCCTGTGAAAAGGCACCAAAATGAGGAATGAAGTGCCTTCTGTGGGGAATAAAGAGAGATCAGTTTATCTGGAAAAAAGTTCAAGGACTCCTAATGTTCTTTCCAGCTCAGCAATTCAGTAATTCTATGATATTATGTACATCATATTGTTCTGGTCTCTGAAAATATGACTTTGTTTCAGTCCCCAGCTTCCTAACTCAATATCCAGCTCTCTGTTCACTATACTCTGCAGTTTCTTGCCTGGCATATAGGAGATACTTAATAAATGTTTATTGAAAGATTTTTAAAAAATCTTGTTAACTGTATAAATATGTATACATATATTCGATTTGTCATATATTTTAATATAATTATCATCTATTAAACTATGTATCATCTAGGGGAGGGTGTAGGGGGAAGGAGAGAAAAATTTGGAATAGAAGGCTTTGCAAGGGTTAATGCTGAAAAATTACACATGCATATATTTTGCAAATAAAAAGCTTTAATAAAAAAAAAGAATCTTGTGAATTTTGCTCCTATGTAGAGATCCCATCACACAGATTCACAAATTGTGTAAGAGTGACAAATCAAAATCAAATAGCAAAGTATGCAATTAAGAAAGAATAGTAACATAATTTATATATGGAAACAAATGAATAATGGAGTCACTTGACCCATCTTCTGCCCCATTCACATATACACAAACACACATATACCTTGATGACTAAGGTCCACATGTATATATTTGTGTTTCAAGGAAAGCTGAATGCCCACATAATCATTGCTTTTGGTTTGTAGTATTGGAGAAGATTTTTGAGAATCTCTTAGACAAGAAGGGATAAAATGAGTCCCCTTCAATGAAGTTGATACATTAAGATAACAGAAATTCATACCTGTGAGGTAAATTAATTTTTTCCCATCCCAACCTCTTTTCCTCTTATAAAATGAGTAGGGCAATTCTCATTATAGGAAGAATAAGGTCAGAAAAGCATGGGGAGAAAGCTGAAGGAAGAGGAAGTGGGAAAGTAATGGAGACAAAGTTTACTGGCTTTACATTTTTCTGTAGAACTAGCCTGATTTTCCCTGAGTTCAGACTCAGTTCTCTTTCCACTGTTGTCTCTCTTATATTAAGAAATATTATAATCCTCTTCCTTTCTTGATAGAAAGGACTCTCTAATCAACCTTCTTGCTATTAATTTACAAAGTTCCATTATCAGATTTTGACTCTAGAAACACGATTCATTGATGTCAGTTCCTTTCTTTATCAACACAGACAAGCAATTATTTCGCAATGTATGATCCTGGAATACTGACAGAAGCAGTAAGGTCAAGTGTCAAATGCACACAGGCAGTATGTGTCTAAGGCAGGACTTAAATACAGTTCTTTCTGACCCTAATCCAATCCAATCCAATAAACATTTATTAAGAGGCTACTGTGTGCCAGACACTATGCTAAACTCTGGGGATAGAAGTAATAAAAAGGCTGTGGGAAACTTTCAATCTATTGGTCATACTGTCATATTAAAGAATCAGTGTAAGGTTTTGAAAATAACAAATCAAAATGTTATTTGCAATTGGTCTTCAGGTTACAGTTTCTATGTTAGAATTTCAAAAGCTCAAAAATCCTAAACTCTGAATAAAATGTCTACAAATCATCTTGCATTCAACTGAAAATGCTTCCTGGGAATTAATGATTAAGTATACATCCACCTCCAGAGAAAGAACTCATAGTGTTTCAAAACAGACTGAAGAATGCTATTTTTCACTTTCTTTCTTCAATTTTTTTTTGTTTTATTTGAGTCTTCTTGTACAAAATGACTAATATAGAAATGCTTTATATGATTGCAAAAAAAAGAAAGAAGAAAAATGCTTCCTAGGAAGGGTAGTATCCATTAATTTATTAATTTAATATTAATGGTTAAATTACACTTTACTTAGGTTGAAATTTTTAAAATATCGATGAATCATTGATCTTATGATTCCAAAATATTTTCCAAAGACGTAATTCCAAATGCAAGTATTTTACCTGCGTAGTTTCAGTGACTTTTTTTGGTGCTCTGCTGTATATATGATATGCATTCTCAGCTCATATGTCCTGGGAGTTCTGATGTCATGGATGGATGAAACATCTTACTCCATTAAAATAGTATCTGACACCATGTCACTAGAACAGGAGCCAAGATCCCTTAACTCATATAACCTGAGAGGGGAATGCCATCCTTGAATTCTGAGAAGTATCAAATTAAAACTTTTACATAAGTAATTTACTGTACACTCAGTTCTAATACCCACTGGGATTCATCTTTTATTCTGTGAAGAATAAAATGCAACTAAATCAGGTTCCTAATTGCATTTATACTAGTGCTGGTTATACTGAGCTATAAAACATAATTGAAAAAAAAAAAACAGCCTGAGCTACAGAACAGAAATATGGACAAGAATCAGAATATTGGAATTTAATTTCTAAACCAACCAGTCCTTATAGTGTATTCTTGGACAAATTAAGGGAATAAATTTGCTTGTGTAGAGACAACTTGGCTGCATAGAACATTGGCCTGAAGTCAAAACTTAGAATGTCTGAGAAACTAGCTGTAAGTGGCAAAACCCTAAAATTTTTTCTTTCCCTAATTATAAAATGGGGTAATCAAAGCACCTCTATTATAGGGTTGTTATGAAGATCAAATAAGATAGAATCTGTAAAAACAAATGCTGTAGGCAATTAAGAAATGCCCGTCCCCTCCTTTTCTCTCTGCCCCACCATCTTGTACCTTAGTTTATCTCAGTTTAAGATGAAATTTGCTATAGTCAATCATGTCTTTTTTTCTTTTTTTTGGAAAATGCCAAGAGATCACCAATTCATATGGAACACACATTTTGGTCTCACTCCACTAATTCACACTGAATTTGGGCACATTAGATCAGTTTCTAGGAGGTCACTCCTATAAGTGACTGCTTTCATCACTATAGTTCATGAGTCACCATAAATTTACTTCCCTTTAACAATCAATGATAGGCTTAATAAGCTTGTAGAAAATAACTTACTCAAATGCTAGAGCAAGAACAATAGTTACAAAGTATTCTCCCCCCAAAAATAGGGGTGTAATTTCCCACAAAGACACCCAAAATTGGGGGACAGATATGAGGGAGCACAAACTAAAAGTAAGACACCCTAAATTGGGGGACAGATATGAGGGAGCATAAACCACAGAGAAAGCAGCTGAGAGTTCTGTAGAATCTTCGAGTAATTTCTTTTTCCAAAGGTCCCCCAAAGCTCACTTTGAGGCAGTGTGCCAGTGTTGATGATGACTAAAGTTGCCCATTTCTAAGCACAGCTGACTCTCCACAGAGTAATAGTAGCTCTGTGGGATTCATGGCTTAGATGAACTTGCTCCTTGCAAGAAGTGGAATATTTGCTTTATAATTCCACTCACTCCTGGGCTGAATGGGTTGAATGGCACAGTGAACATTGGAGTTCAGAAACTCTGCTGCTGAGCTGGCCTGAGCAGACAGCTCCAATGTTGGACATGGCCCCTGCTGAAGTGGGTCAGTCGGATAGGTCACTTGATCTCTGGGCCAACACTAGACTGGGCTCTTCTATGAGTATTTGCAATTGTGCTTTTTCAGGAAGAATAGTAATTCAGCTGAGAGTGATTTCTCTCCTGATTTTCTCAGAGGCTTTGCCTCCATCATATTCTACATTGTTTTGTAAGGTACTACAGTGTTAAGAAGGGAGAAAAAGCATTTGTAGAGCACCTATTATGTGCCAGGAACTGAGGCACTGAGAAGTTTACAAGTATTATCTCATTTGAACCTCCCAACAACATTGAGAATGGTACCTGGTACCCGTGGCATGGGTGATGGTTGATTTCACTAAAGATGATTGGTTGAACTATGTCATTATTTGATTGGTGATAACCAGCATAGAGTGGATTAGCACTCTGATTTTTTTTTATTGCAACCCAGAATTTGGGCCTATGAAAAGAAAAAAAAACAGAAGTGAAAACATGGAGAGGGAGCTGAGCACATATGAAACCGGATCCTTGAAGAGGGAGAGTCTAATTATCTACTCAGTCCTATCTAGGGAACCCCTCAGCTCCAGACATGGTATGCACAGAGTTATTATTCAGTCATTTCAGTCATATCTGACTCTTCATGACTCATATGGAATTTTCTTGGTGAAGAAGAATTTCCTTCTCTAACTCACTTTATAAATGAGAAAACTAAGGCAAACAGGGTGAAGTGGCTTGTCCAGAGTCACACAGTTAGTAAGTGGCTGAAGCTATATCTGAATTCAGGAAGATGAGTCTCTGATTCCATGCCCAACATCACACCATTTAGCTATCCAGCAATAACAATGATATTCAAAAAAGATCACCTGATAGTATACTATCCTCTCCATTAAAATATATGCTTTAAATGCATATTCTAATAGAAGGTAGAAATATCAAAAATATTAAAGATGAGAACTTTAAAACAATAATAGAGATTATGATTATTATTCCACTTATTAAACAGCACAGGGCCACAATACATAAGCTACATGATGTAATAGAGGTGGGAAGTCCATGCTCCCAGAAGAGTAGTGAACTCTAGTAATATAAAAGGGCAGCAATCAGAGACAGAGTAGAGTACCATCCTGGGTCTAGCCATTTCAGAAAAAAAAAGTATTGTTCTACTTGATTCCCTGAATGAGGCCTCTTAGAGAGAAGAACATCCATGTTACCTAAGAATTTCTCCATTTGTTTTGGGGAACAAAGAAACAAACAAAAAACCCTCTAAATCTAAGTTTTCTCCACTATTTAAAGGATGATTATTGGAACTAACCAATTCTAGTGTTTATAGACCCAACTTGCTAGCAATATGAAATATGTACAAAATTCTCTTCCCAGAGAGTCTAAAATGTTAGAATAGCAAAATGCATCTGAAATATTGTTTGGTTAACTAGTGAAGAAAAATGCTCATTGGAGGATGAAGAGTTGCATCTCTAGCAATCCCAAGTGTATATTTCTTCTGGGAAAAAGAATCAAGTACAAGTCAGTGCTAAGATGCCTGTCAGAAGGAGGGACTAACTGGAGGGAAGGAAGAATGTCTGGGTTTTCATAGATTATTTTAAGTCCTTTGAGTTTTTTGCATTCTTTCTATGGGGCACAATAAATCTTGTCTTGTATTTGATTCATATATAGTTAGTAGCTTGAGTGCTTACAAAAGAGATAAGGCCCTATGAAAGGGGCTTTATTCATCTAGGTAAGTTTTATTTTGCTACTCCTAAAATAATGCCAGGAGGCATTTAACAAGCATTTACTAAATACCTTCTAAATATCATATGATGTTCCAAATTCTAGGGAGCTAAAAAACCAAAACTAAAACAACTCCTGCCTTCAAGGAATTTATATTCTCTTGAATCAAAGTCAGAGACAGATTTGTGGGAAACCTCAGGATTGAAGTCTCTATAAGCCCAAAACTTAGATTACAGTTAAATAAATTTAGATTAGCCTGGAAAAGATAATGTTAAGGATTTTGAGTCTATAAATAGCAAATTTAGTGACTAGCTGTTTCTCTAAGAAGAAATGGTATTAAATTATAGCATTAAAAGTGACTTGAGTTATGAATTTAACTTTCTCTGCCAATTGTTCTATAACTAAATCCTGAAATGACTTACTGAGGGAGTTTTAGTAATCACTTTCAATAACAGTCTTTAAACATGAGACAGATACTAATCGGTCTAGTTGGTTTGCATCTGGTCCTTTTAGGAGATAGAAGTATATATTTTATGACCTTTCAAGTTTTATCTCCATCCTTTAATTTTATCTATTGGGCAGTAACACATGAGCCTCTGTGCTAGAAAGCAAGATAAAGTATTTTGCATGGTCTTCTCTTGAAAGGTTCTGGAAAGTTGTGCCATCAGTCACATTGAAATGATAGATAAGGGGATAATGATGAACATTTTTTTGGTATAATAAAACATTTTATTTCTTTGGGTATAATAAAGCATATTTCTACCACAGCTCTATAGGATTGTTCTTACAAGTTGACTGAGTATGTGGCCACCCACACAGTGTGACTTGAGGGGTGCTCTCACCTGAACATTCTCTCCACTAATGCCTGAAATTCTACTGATCAGTCTCTGAAAGCTTTTTGTTTTATAGTAATCCTCTTATTAATCCTTATTTCATCAGCTAAAATTTTAGCAAGATATTATTTTTCAATGTGATAATTAACAGAAAAAGGAATAATAAGACCCCAAACTGAGCTGGGGGCAAGGGAAGTACAAAGAGAATATGAAGAAGAGATGGGAATAGGGAAAGAGGAAGCATGACACACAGAAAGGAAGTGATAGGACACTACAAATAAACCTGGATCACTTCACAATTTTATTTAGGGTTGTGCCTACCATTACACACTGGCAGCAAGATTATGTGTTTGACATGAGACTTAGCTATTTAGCTCTGGACAAGTAACAACTTCTCTCAGTCTGTTTCCTTGTTTATAAAAGGAAATGAAATAGCATCTATATCTATAGGGTCGCTGTAAGGATCAAACAAGTTAATATGTAGTGAATACTTTGCAAAACTTTTAAGTGCTATATAAATGCTAGTTACTATGCTTTTAATAAAATTAAAAGATAACAGGCACATTTCCTTTTTCCTGTTTTATTCTAAATTTAAGACATTCCTTTTCTTTAGTTTTGATTATTCACATACACCATGGAGTTCTCCAAAAACTTCTCAGTTAGGAAGTGGCTGAGGCCAGATTTGAAATCAACTCTTCCTGACTCCAGATCTAGTAGTCTATCCACAATGCCACCTTACTTCCCTACCAGTAAGCCATTCTTTGCAGCAAATATTGAAAAATAAAAGTTATTTAGCAAAACCAAGAGATATGTGATATAATATGTTACATTCCCCATCCAGAGTTCCTCACTTCTGAAACGAGGGAGGGAAGTCTATTTAATCAATTCTTCTCCAGGACAAAGTTTGGTCATTATAATATCCTATTTTTTGTTGTTGTTGTTCTATTTACCTTATTGTTATCGTTTTGTATGTCATTTTCTTAGTTTTACTTACTCCATTCTCCTCATTTTATAAAACTTCCCATGCTTCTCTAAATTCTTCACATTTGTTATATATTATAGTGCAGTAATATACTCATTCATGTGCCACAATCTGTTAATCATCCCTAATATTGTTTTCCACAGTTGTTTTGGATAGCATGGAGTGAAGAACAGAAAGGTCAAATGACTTTTTATAGAATCAGCTGGGCATTAAAAAATAATTTCTATAAATTACCAAAAACCCCTTCATATAATATGAAGTATATCAAGCATAAACATAAGGCATTAAAAAACTTAGGGGTTTTAGTGTATCATCAGATCAATAAGAATCATCAGTGTGTTATGGCAGCCAAAAAAAATCCAAGGCTGTCTTGGACTGTATTAAGAGAAGCATAGTTTCCAGGACTAGGAAGGTAATCATTACTCTGTGTTATGCCCCAGCCAGAGAACATCTGGTAGATTGAGATTCAGCATAATTTAAGAAGGACTCTGGAAGTAAGGAGCATCCAGAAGAAAGCAGCTCCTATAGGAAGGGTCTTGAGTCCAAGTCATATGTGGATCAGTTGAAGGACCTAGGCATGTTTAGCTTAGAAAAGAGAAGACTGAAGTAGGGATTGGGAAAAGGAAAGACTGGATAGCTGTTTTCAAATATTGAAAGGAATTTTATGTGGAAGAGATATTAGACTTGTCCTACATGGTTCAAGAAGTTAGAACTTGGAGCAATGATTAGAAATTGCAAAGAGGGAAATTAAGGTTTGATATTCATGAAAACTTATTGACAATTAAAACAGTCCAAAAGAAGAATGGGTTGCCTTGAGAGATGGTAAGTTTCCCCTTCCTGGAAGTCTTTCAAGGAGAGGCTATATGACATTTGTTCAATATCTCAAAGGTTTTTGTTCAGGTTAATATATAGGTTGGACTAGATGATTTCTAAGTCTCTTCTAAAATTCTATAACACTGACTATGTATATGACTAAAAACATTTATACCAACCTTTGCACCTGAAGAAAACACTGCAAGTCACCAGCGAGACTGTTTCTAAGCTCCATTCTCTGACTTCTTGGTTGGAAAGTTGGTTTGCTATATAGACTTAAATATTAAAGATTCTTCAGATGTTTTTTAATAGGCAGGCCTGGGAAATTTTCAGAAATAACTCTTAAGAAGTCTAGACAAGAACTTAAGTTGTCCAGTAAAAAGATGGATTTGACTAATGTATATTGTATAACTTATAGTGCTTACTTGACTCTTTCAAAACATTTTAGGTAACTAAGCATCAAATATGTGATAAATTAAAGAATTCAACTGTTGTTCATTTATTAATTTTCCCACTTTTTAAATATTTTACACATTTTCTTACTTCTCTATTTAAATACGAAAAGACACTAGGATTTGCACTAGGAAATCATATTATTAAACCTTTCTTCATTACATTAAGAATTTTTCTAAGTGTCGACCATTATCATTCTACTACTATTTGTCACTTAGCAGCTGTGGCCTTTAACCCAACTCAGGTACGTGAAATTTCACAGTGTACTTCCTCTGAGAGCAGCTTGCTCTGTGCTACTTCGAAACTACCAACTACAGATTTCCCTAAGTCTTGAAAGCAATACCATTCTCTAGTCTAAATAAGGAATAGGGAGGATCACCAGTCACAGCAGGTGGAGAGTTATGTTAGGTCTGTCCACATAATCCAAAAGCAGCTCTAATACTGAGGTGGAGGGGGTGTTTTTTCCTATTTGACTACAGCTTCCTCTTAGGTTGATTGAAAACATCCTGAACTAAGAATCTAAGAGGGTATTTCAAAAGAATAATCAATTTATTTAAAAAGGACCAATTTACTTTCAGATAAAATCACCATATTATATTTATTTTACTGTTTTACTTTGTTATGAGAAAACTCTTATAAAGTGAGAATAACCTATACATGTTTGTAATGTGAAAACAAAAAACACCAATAAACTTTAAAAAAAAGAGGTTATAGTTTATAAATCAATTCCTCAACAATCATTTATCAAATTTCTACAGGTACCTGTCAAACATCTTCTAGGCAAGCATATGCACTCAGGCAAGTGCTCACAAGGTAGTTAGAAAAAGAAATGTGAGTTCTCTCTGAAGAGCTTTGGAATTGATTACGTGACTAAGGAGACCCTGGCACAGGACCACCCAACATAATGTGCTCTCATCAAAAAAGGTGCTATTCTCTATGAGCCAAACAGAATTTAAGTAGCTCAACAGAAACTAGAGATGTGCAAATTTAGAAACTTCACTCAATGTTCATATGGACTATTTGTGTACAATCTGTGGCAGAACATTCCCAGCTCATATTGGTCTGATTAGCCACAGTCAAATGTACTGTTACTTGACTCCAACCTAATGATATCTTTTTGTACTCTTCAAGAACGAAGGGCAACAGCCAATTATTATGTTCCAGGCATTGCGCTTAGTTCTGGGGAATAAAAAGATATGAAATGTAACAGTCCTTTTTCTCAAGAGTCTTATATTATTTAAAAGGAGGCAATATTTTTTAAGATAGTTAAGTATTGACTTTAAAATGTTAGCTGGAGTATTTTCTTAGAAACACTCTAATTTTTAAAATTCCATCTTTTTACTCAGTTATGGTCTTTTGAAATACTTAAGTTCTCATTCACCCCCAAGGAGCTTAAGGTAGTTTAGGCCTATATTTTCTAGGGTTTCTGTTTATAAATTTATATTATGGATTCTATCAACTTGAAATAAATTAGGTAAAACTCTCAGGCTGGAGATAGCAATAGGCCGAGGTAGGGAACAAGGAATAGCCCCTGTTTAGGATTCAAGATGGTCTCTGATACTCTGACGAGTATTCCACGTTGAGGATAAATGGTCTGAGAAATAGAATAATCAGGTTTTACCAATAGGAGAGGTTATACTGTATTTGTACAACTATCCCATGTTAGTCTTTATCCTTGATTTTGAAAGCTACATGATTTGGGGTTCTTTTAATCTCAAATTCTCTATTCTAAAACCCTAAGACATAATAGGCCTGTATAACTATAGGGACTTCAGTATTTCAAAGGATTTATGATTTTATCAGTATGGCTACTTCCTCAAGTCTTCATTCTTCTGAACCATTAATATAGTCAATTTATTTACTTAAAGCCTTTATCTGATTGCCTATTTGTATACTAGGTATCATGCTAGGCTGAGTACAAAAAAAAGTAAAAGTCCTGTCTCCAAGGAACTTACCTGTTGCTAAAGAAAAGCAGCACCTAGCCAGATGCATGAATCTAAAATGTGAAATGTAATAGGATATGGTGATTGATTTTACTCTTTTGTGCTACACATAAACATTTTCTGTTAAATAGGAGTTGGAATAACTCATGTTATATCAGGTGCCATATTACTTAAATCGTTCTCTCTGTATGAACTGTCCATGCACAAAATTGTCAACATTGCAGAGTCTGAAAGAACCAAAATATCTTCTCTCAGTCCCTTCTAATTTCCTCATAATAGTGTTGTTTCATTTTCATGGGCTGCTAGAAAGCAGCTTTTCCTGACTTCTGATCAAGGAGATAAAATATAAAAAGGAAAAGAATGAGCATTTATATGGAATCTCCTCTCTGCCAGGCAAAGTGCTAAGTATTTTTATAGATATTTTCTCATTTTATAGATATTTTATAAATATTTTTATAGATATTTTCTCACAACAACTTGGGAAGTAGGTGTTCTTATTATTTCCATTTTACAGTTAAGGAAATTGGCAAATGAGGTTAAGTGACTTGCATAGTCACACAGTTAATCTGAGGTTAGATTCAAACTCAGGTTTTCTTATCTCCAAGGTCAGCACTTTTTCCATTGAGCCACCAGCTAACTTCTAAATATAATATTAAAAAATGGAAATGGTTATTGCCACAGGCCTTCACTACTTATGGGGATAATCCACTTTCTCATTTTTCTTTGCTTTGTTCTATCATTGACACACTATATATATTCCACTACAGCTTAAATTTGCATAAAATCAAAATGAAAGGGAAAATCTAAAGCTTATCCTCCATCTAAACTGAAATAGTTATATATACCTATATATAAAATATATTTCTAAATATATATTTTGTCCATCTGATCTTTTATGTAGTTAGAGAAATTTTTAAGTATACAAGCCAAAGGCTCAAAAAGAATGGGAGATTGGAAGGGCTTTCCACTTATCTCACCAGTTTAGTAACAAACAAGAGTCATAACAATTCAGTCCATAGCAGATTCTGGATTGCCAACAGTCATGGGTTCATAAGAAATTATTATAGTAGCCCAGAAGAAATGATGGAAGTCTGAATCTGGGTTATGACCATGTAAGTAGACAAGTGACAGCAGGGAGAATAGTTGAGGTGGTAGAAACAACTAGCCATAATTAAATTAAAGGGAAAGAAGAACGGAGGATGATTCCAAGGTTATTGTTAACTTTGAGGATGGTGTGTCCTCAACAAAAGTAGAGCAATTAGAAAATGAATTGGACTCTGGAAAAAGACATATTCTAATTTGGATGTATTAAGTTTGAGATTTCTATGGAATATTCAGGTGATAACACTTTGGAGCTATAAGGTTTTATGGTCTATAAAAAGAATACCCCATTTTTCTTATTTTATAATAAATGAGTTTCTTCACAATTAGTTCTTCTTTATCTGATCTTTTACAACACTGTTGGGAAGTAGGAATTCAAGATCACAATCATCATTTTACAGATGATCATAATCAGAGCTTGCATTCATCTACTACTTTTAAGATTTACAAAGCACTTTACATCCCGCTGCCCAAGGCCTATGTTCTTGTCTTCTATCTCTCTCTGTGACTTTGAGAAGGCAGGGTCATTTCTGCACCAATGGAAGCATTGGTTTAGATTTTTAATATTTTAAATTTTCAAAAAGAGAGATAGGGTGGTAAAGTAGACTGAATTCTGGTCTGGCACTCAGGAAAAACCTGAATTCAAGCCTTGTATCCCATCCTTCCTGGCTTCATGCCTCTTAGCAAGTTAATTAAACCTTCAATGTCTTCAAGTTGTTCTCTAAATCTCCAGAATTTCTTAATCTGGGGTCTATAAATTTGCTTTTAAAAATATTTTAATAATTTCATATCAACATAATCCACATTCTTATAGGTTTTATTTTATACTTTCAAAAATATTCTGAGGAATCCATGGGTTTTACTGCATTACTGAAGGATTCCAGGACACACAAAATGTTAAGAATTCCTGCTCTAGGGAGTATACGTTTTAAAAAAAATGAAGATCCATACTGGGAGAGCAAGTTTCCTCACTGGGATGTCCTAACAGAAATTGGAGAACCAGTTTAAAAAGAATAACAATCACCACAATGCCAAACAAATTTCTATATGTCTCTGCTATCTTTTAGTTTCTCTCTCTTATGAATTGCTCTCATTTAGCTTCAATTGTAAAAGAGGGTAGTTTGAGTAAAACATTTTTCTCATGAAAATATCTATTCCACAACCAGTGATCAAAGCACTTGTTAATCATCTAGATCTGGTACTACTGCTTCAGAAATGAAGAAGAGGAAGGCAGAGGAAGGGGAAGAAGAATAGAAGGAAGAGGAGGAGGAGCAAAAGGAGGAAGAGGAGGAGGAGTTAGAGAAAACAAGTTAAAAGTCACCAGACTTCTCATTCCTGCTCTTTCATACTTCCTACATAAAATGAATAATTACAAATGTATGTTTTCAATCTCTTTAACAATTTGAATTAATTTGTGCAGGTTCCAAATTTGATTAATTATTTGGAACTTTGGTATCAACAAGAAAAAAAAATCTGATAATACAAATGGAATAATTTTTAGGGCCCTTTCAGGTTCTAAAGGGATGTCTAAAGATCCTTAATTCATTCAATAAACATTTATGTGTAAGATGGTCATGGGAAGCAGATTTAATTTTGATAAGTTAAGTCACCTCTGGAATCTAATTCAACATAATAAAATTGAGAATAAAGTTCAGTGATGTGGAACTCAAATTTAGGTTTTTAAAACTCGTTCTTAAGAAATATACTTTAATCAGTTTTTTTTGACCTACGGATTTGATTTTGATTAATTTCATTTCCAAACAAAGCAGTAAGTCTCTTGGGAAATATTTGATAAATCTTAGAAATCAATTTTTAAGGGAGAAAGGAGAGGAGAGGAAGGGGAAAGTACTAGGTTTTAAAAGCTTGTTTTATTCTTTTTGTTTTCCAAGCACATTCAAGTTGTGCAAATTACAAGAGAAACAGTGAAACTCTCCCAATCAGGCTTGCATTTTTGAAATCTGCTTTTGGCTGGAATTTTCGAAAATGATAGTTGCTGCAGGCAGAGGTTAAAGGGCTTGAAAACCCTTTAGAATTTTGATGTGAAATGTGGCTCAAAAATAACCCCAAATACATTGCCAATTGTTAGGAAAAAATTATTCTCTGATTATCTGAGACAACTCTCTCAGTTTCAAACAGAAAATGCATCTAGAAAACAATAGTGGGAACTCAGCCAAAAAAAAAGGGGGGGGGGAGGCAGGTCTCTCACTTCTCACTCTCAGGCTAAACCTTTATTTCCCAATCCTCATCCTGTGCTCTGGTAATCCACTCATTCAAAAGTTTCCTTGTTTAGTCTATAAAAGAATGGCATAAAATTTTTTTAATATTCACCAGAAGCATTCAATATGCCACCTCGTATAAGAGAACTTAACAAATGCCTGTGATGAACTGTTCTAAAAATCTCCCCTTATTTTAAATTCTAGAACTTCAGAAAAGATAGAAATACCTCAAGATTTGACTAGATTCTTGATTTTTTTTAAGGGGGAGAAGGGTAAATATCAATAAAAAGGAGAGAGCATGTGATAAAGGATAAATGTTTACTGAGAGGTTGTCAGACTTGGAACTGAAAGGCACATGAGAATCAGTCCAAGTCTATCATTTTATAGATGAGGAAACTGGGGTACCATGATCATACATACCTAATAAGTGTCTAAACTAGGATTCAAATCCCCATCTTTTTAACTCCAATTTCATCACTTTACTCCCTATACCACCATCCCAAATATAGCTCAAGCTTTCACTAATTCTTTTATTTTCCTGTGTCTGTATAGATGGAAATTTTTCACAGAGGCAGCATGCGATAGTGGATAAATGTTTGATGATAATGTGCCTTTCTCAAAATCCTTTTTAGAAAATACTGTGAAAATAAGAAAAATATTAATTCAATAAAACCTATCATTTGTTTCCTAGAAAATTATATGGATCCCTCCTTTACAAAATTAGAAAAAGTGATGGTACATGTTGAGATTAGCTCTCAATATGTTGCTCTTTTTAACTTTTTTCTATGAGGTGCTTTGCATCATGAAGACTGAAATTGCTTATTCCTTTTTCACTCCTTGATACCTACTGTCAAACATTCACTGACAGACTAAATGTTTGTGTTTGTTTTTATCTATCTATCTATCTATCTATCTATCTATCTATCTATCTATCTATCTATCTAAGAATGATCACAGAATTTAGAGCTAGAAGAGACTGGAAATTATATGGTCCAACTCTTTATTTTATAGAAGAGGAAACTAAGTCTCAGTGTTCAAAGACATCATGTTTGCTTTAATTACCCAAATCATCCAGGCTCAACAGACTAATCTTCATAGTGCACATGACAAAAATAGAACTTCTTTCCTCAATTCCTGTTAACTCTCACAATTCTTAACTTGTTGGTCCTTCCCTCTTAATGGTATTACTAATATGTCTACTAGTATAGTGAATAGGATAACAAATTTGGAGACAAAAAGAACCAGGTGTAAATGTTGCCTTAATCTCCATACTTACTAGCTGTGTAAAAGTGAGTGAATTATTTATGTCTCTGAATATCTTCCTTCATCGGTGAAATAGATTAGAATACTTATGGTTCCTACATCACATGGTTGTCATAAGGCTCAAGTAAGTTGGGTGAGCATTTCCCCAGTTACATTTAAATCAAAACTCACAAAGTCATATCCTAGTCCATCTATGCTTAATTTCATTCACCCCAAATCAGGAAAGAATAAGCATAACAGGGCCATCATACTGTGAGAATACTCACTGTTACATGGCATTAGGTGGGGAAAGTAGCCAATAGTTGGCTGATACCACTAAGGCTACTTACTCTTCCCCATCCAGAAGCTGACAGCATTTCTTCTCACCAGAAGGAAGAGTTCTTCAGCTTTTTGTATGTACAGTCTGTTTTAGCTCAACAGTTAGTTGAGTTTTTCATCACCATGCAATACACTAGCAGGGAATAGTCATAGAATACTTAAGCATACTGGTGTATCAGGGAGGGAAATTGCTACTCCTTCATACACTTCCAGGAGAAGGCTCACAGGGGCTCCACATGAGTTGCCAGCCAAAAGAGCATATAGCCATAGGTTAAGGCCTAAGTCTCATTGACCATATTTTACCATTTGACATAGATATTTTACCATTTCCTTTAAGACAAAATTCTTTTCCTATTCCTTTCGGGCATTAAAATGTTCACCTGAATCCAACTGATTTCATTCTTTTCCTGTCTCTTTTACCATTAAACTACTCAATAAAGTAGTATCATAAAGAGAGAGCACTTACATATGTAAGATGCTGAGCAAAATATAAAATGGAAATTATTATTTGATGTAATAATAGTAATACTTCTTGTGCTCATCTTTTTCAATGGATTTGAGGTGTTACAAGGACAAGTCACAATACTGCTATTATTCTATTCTATTTAATGCCATTTGAACTATTACTCAAGTAGCTAAAATAACTACTTTCTCTAGCTGAAGATAAGTATTAGAATGAGAGATCATCCTCTTTAGGTTATCTAAGAGGATCCTTATCACAATCCTAATAGGAGGTAGGAAAACAGAACTAACATGAACTCATAATATATACCAAAATCCTGAAATTTTTAATTTCTTCTTATAAACCTCTGTGTTTTGTAAAATTTTCATTTAATCTATCTTGGAGATTATGAGTATTGAGATTTTCATTTCATGTGCCTTGGAGATAAGAAGTGTCATGTGGCAATACCTACTAAAATATTATTCTTAAATTTTTATGAAACATTATTTCATCTGGACAACTGAGAATGACATTTTAGTTTGCCCTAAGGGTCTAATTCCAAAGTAATTTATTGGTTTAATTCTTCCCCCTCCCTTGGTTATTTTCTTTTTGAAAAATATTTATTCATTCAATTTTTCCCCAGTTACATTTAAAACAATTTTTTTATATTTGGTTTTTAAAACTGTTGAGTTCCAAATTCTCTCCTTCATCCCCAGCCCCAGCCCCCATTAAGAAATTGCATGTGAAGTTATGCAAAATATTTCCATAAAAGTCATGTTGTGAAAGAAAACATAGATCACCCACCCTAAAAAAAAGAATTCTCAAGAAAAAAAAAGTAAAGAGAGAGAGGAAGAGAGAGAGAAAAGGAAAGAGGGAGAGAGGGAAAGAGGGAGAGAGAGGAAGGAAAAGGGGAGGGAGGGAGAGAGAGAGAAACAGAATGTGCTTCAATCCGTATTCAGACACAATCAGTTCTTCCTCTGGAGATGGAAAGGATTTTTCATCATAAATCCTTCAGAATAATCATGCATCACTGTACTGCTGAAAATAGCAAAGTCATTTACTGCTGATCATCCAGAACACTGCTATTACTTTTGTACACAGTACATTTCACTTTACTTGAGTCACGGAGGACTTTCCAAGTTTTTCTGAGTGCATCCCACTCTATTGGTTGAATTCTTAAAGATATTTTCAAGTTTGTAATTTTATGAATAGAATTTATTACTAGTGAAAAGTAAAGAGCTTCTGGTATATAATCTAGCCAGAGTAAGTCCTGTTAAGCATCCCATAGGTGTAAAATGTTATCAGAATCCTAAGAATAACCCCTTTTCACTTTTATTTGTTTACTGACAGCAATCTACTGCTGAACTACTACCATGATCCCCCCATTTCTGTTTTCCTCTCTCATTTTCTATAAACAAATACAAATAACTGAATATTTGATGCTTCTTTGTCAGCATATACAGACTCAGCTCATGTGAATGTTACCCATGAAACACCCTGATTATTTATACTCCTGCATATTAGTCATTTTGTGAAAGTTTACCTCTATCCTGAGATAAATCACTTTCAGTTTCATATGACAAATCCAGTGGTATCTGCCTTTTGTCAGTCATTACTATTTTTCGGTGAAATGTCATCTACTCAGTTCAAAAGAGTAGGTCTGGTAAGTTTCTGATGTGTTACTCATGTGCTATTAATTTTTTTCCTCCTTTTTAATAAGGAAGTGTTAATATTTCTATAGCTGCTTTAAGATGTTCCATTAATGTTATGTCAGTTTTTGTTAGATATGGTTTCCAGAGTGTATGGGGTATTTAAGGAGGACTAACACTTCTGGTGTGAGAGCTTGCCAAGTCCTTTTCAAGGCTATTCATTCACTTTTGGTGTCCATCTATCAAACTCTCCAAGAAGAGAAAGCAAGTATTAAGTCACACATTGATAAAGCCATCTTTGCAGAGGTCAAATTAGATTGAAGGTAACCAACAAGTCTCAAACACTTTGGTAAGTATGGGGAAGTCTACCCTCAGTGGAATAGGTGGGAGAGAACAATTTGTTCCAATGCCATCAAGGTGGCTGAAGCAGGTGCTGTGAAGCACTTAGAACTAGTCAGACATCAAAGATGCTAAAGTCTCTGTAAGAAATGACCAACAGGAGGATTTCAGAGAGGACTGGAGAGACTTGCATGAACTGATACTGAGTGAAATCAGCAGAACCAGGAGAACATTATCCACAACAACAAGACTATACGATGATCAATTTTGATGGACATGGTTCTCTTCAACAATGATGTGATTCAAACCAGTTGTTCTGCGATGAAGATAGTCATATACATCCAGAGAGAGGCCTGTGGGAACTGAGAGCGAACCACAACACAGCATTTTAATGCTTTCTGTGAATATTTCCATGCATTTTGTTTTCCTTCTTAGGTTGTTTTTTTCTTCTTCTCTTTCTAGATCTGATGTTTCTTGTGCAGTAAGATAACTGTATAGATATGTATACATGTATTGTATTTGTCATATAATTTATCCTATTTAGCATGTATTAGATTACCTGTCATCTAGGGGTGGGGGTGGGGGGAAGGAGGGGAAAAGCTTGGGAAAAAAAAGTTTTTGCAAAGGTCAATGTTGAAAGGTCACTCATATGTTTTGTAAATAAAAAACTTTATATAAAAATAAAAAAAAAACAAAGATGCTAAAGTCATCCAGTGCATCCCCGGCCATCACCAGTCATTCTTACTTTAATCCTGGTCTTCAATGATTCTGGAAAAGAGAGTGAGGATAATGACTTTGTGCAGCTCTGCCTCCCTTAAATTCAATTTAATTGCAAGTCAAGATATCCTATGATGTTATTGGCCCTCTTTGAAAAATGAAGAACAAACAACAATAACAACAAGAATTGGTTTCCAAATATGCTATTTTACAATTTGAAAAGTATTCATTAAGACTGTTGTATAAAATGTTATTACCAAAAAAGTCCTTTCCAGTTCTAAAATTTTAAGATTCTAGGTAAATGATAGTCACTTCCTAGAAGAAGCTCAGATTTTATCTGTGGTAACAAGATTTGTAAAAATGTTAATAACAATAGCAAATAATTAACATTTATGTAGTTCCTACTAGGTACCAGGCACCATGCTAAGTGTTTTACAATCATTATTTCATTTGAGCCTCACAACACCCCTTTGAGGTAAGTGTTGTCATTCCTGTTTTTATTAATGAGGAAACTGAGGCAAATAAGGTCAAGTGACTTGCCCAGAGTCACACAGCTAGTAAATATCTGAGACTGGATTGGAACTCAAGGAGACTTGAGTTGAAAAAGTTGAATATAATTAAAATATTTAACTAATAGCTTAAGTCAAAAATCAAGGAGAATTCACAACATAGCACATGTTTAATTGTCAATGAATGTCAGAGACAACACTTAGAATAGGAATAAGAAGGAATAAGATCATTTTAAATTGAGCTGGTCAAATTAGGCACAAAGAAGGCAGAGCATCATAAATCATAAACAAATAGAATTTGAAGGTACCTACAGAGCATTTCTTTCAAATTGCTATTCCACCCCCCCTCTGCAATATCTAATAAACTGTTACTCAGTCTATCCTGGAACATATCTTGAGACAGGAAAGTCACCAAATCACAAGTAGCCCGTTCTATTCTTTAACCATTCTACCTGTTAGGGAGCCAAACTCCTCCCAAAGCCAAGGGAGACAAAATCTGACTCCTGATCACTTCTTCTCAGAATTAGAGAAAGGCAAACCTGGCCAATTGTATTTTTTGTTTATAAATGTTTGGGAGAAGCTGTGAGACATCATTGTTAACACAATTATAGTTTGTAAAAAGAATAGATATATGAAATTAGAGAACCTGGGTTCAAATCTCACTTCTGATATTTGCTACCTTTATGACCTTAAACAAGTGAATTAACCTCTAAGCAGCTTAATTTTTTCTTAATCTGTCAAATTTAGTAGGAAAAGTTGCTTTTGAGGAGAATAGAAAATTTTATGGGAGACCTAAAATTTGAATATAACACAGAAAAACTCTCAATAGCATTTTATTTTTCCAAATAGTTATTTTCCAAATAAATTCAAAAAGTTTTCAACATTCATTTTTTAAGACTTTGCGTTCCAAATTTTTCTCCCTCCTTCCCTTACTACCCCCTTTCACAAGATAAGTAATCTGATTTTGGTTTGATATGTGAAATCCTTTTAAACATATTTTCATATTTCCACATTTGTCAAATTAGGCAAGAAAAATCAGGCCAAAAGGGTGAAAATTACAAGAAAGAAAAAGCAAACAAACAAACAAAAGAGTGAAAATTCTATGCTTTAATCCACATTCAGTTTCCATGGTTCTCTTTCTGGATGCAGGTGGCATTTTCTATCCCAAGTCTATTGGAATTATCTTGAATCATCACATTGCTGAGAAAAGCCAAAATCCATCGCAGTTGATTATCAGGCAGTATTTCTATTAATGTGTACAGGTTCTTCTGGTTCTTTTCACTTCATTTAACATCAGTTCATGTAAGTCTTCCTAAGTTTTTTTCTGAAATCAGAAAGTAGTTATTTCTTAACAGGCTTTAATTATCATCTTATTAGGGGGCATGGATGTAGCTGTGGCAGAAAATTGAGTATCATTGATTCCAGCAATTCAGACTTAGTCTGTTATTCAATATCACTTAAATTCTTTCCTAAATTTCTTCATGAGTAATAATAGAATAAAACTTCATTGTGATTTGCCTTATATTTAAGGAAACAAGTGCACTACTCAGTAATGTATTTTCTTTGATTTACAGAGGCTATGAAGTCCAAATATAAGAATGATTTTAGAATTGTGATTTGCTTCTTTTCACGACTTTTTATTGATTTCATGTAATGTATTTAATTATATAACAAAATAAATGTTTTAGAAACAATAGTAATAACGGTTAACATTCTAAGCATCTACCGTGTGCCAGGCACTATATTAAGCACTCTATAAATAACCTCTTTGATGTTTGCAACAATCCAATAAGGTTTATGCTATTATTATCTGCATTTTATAGTTGAGAAAACTGAGTTGAACAAATTAAATTACTTGCTTAAGGTCATGTTGATAGTAAATGTCAAGGCTAGATTTTAATTCAGGTTTTCCTGATTCCCAGACCACTGCTCCATGCATTGTGCCACCCAGTTACCTAGATTGTTAAACTCAACATTAACATCAATCTATGTAAGATGTATAATAATGGGCAGTAATTATCAATATGTGTACTAATCTTTCAGCATAATAAAAATCATTTAGATAATAATAGTACCAAATTTCTTCCTGTCAATTTTCTTTTAGAAAAATATTATACTTTTAAATATGCTAAAAATTTCCTATACCTTGATTTTGTTCTTGGTTCTTAAGGATTTTTTTTTCTTTTATAGCAAGTATCAGCACCAGCCACATATTTTTCCTCTTTTTATTTCAGTTTTTTTTAAAGTGTCTCATCAATTCTGATGATATTGGTGAAGTTGTTGGCTTGCCTTTGGAGAGTATACAGTCATGCATTATTTCGATTGCATGTACAGAGTGTTCCAAAAATCTTAATGCTGGTGTAAGCTATTAAAGCATAAATTTTCACTAAGACTTTTGGGATGCCCTGTACAATCTAGCAATGGAATGACTTCTGAATTCCAATCCAATTTATAATTTAGTTTATATAAATTATTCCAAGAGAAAGTTTGAACATGGAAAATGTCATTTGGATATTTTGGATCCTAAAGCCAGAATTATAAAAAGGCATGAGTTCTTTATTATTTGGCTTTTTTCAAAGAAATTTTTATCAGTAAAAATAAATTACAGCAAACCTAAAAGTACTGAAAGAAAAAAATACCCATGAGTATTGGGAGGTTCCTCAAGGTCCATTTAATCTGATTAGTACCAGAATAAAAATCTGCTCAATATTTTTTATTAAAGCTTTTTATTTGCAAAACATATGTATGGGTAATTTTTCAACATTGACCCTTGCAAAGTTTTCTGTTCCAAATTTTTCCCTCCTTTTCCCACTCTCTCCCCTAGATGGCAGGTAGTCCAATACATGTTAACTATATTAAAATATATAAATCTGCTCAATATAAAGTGATTACCTAACATCCATTTTTAGATTTCCATGAAAGAGGAAAATTATATCTCCTGAAGTTATCAGCATTCTACTTTAACAGGGCTTCCATGGGTTAGAAAGTTACTTGTAATTTCCAAAATCTGCCTCTCTTCACAGATTTGAAAGCAGTGATTGGCACCCTACTTTAGGCCTTTTGCAAGATGAACCTCCCAAGATCCTTCAACTGATTATTACAGGATTTTGCCTGAGTTCTCTTCATCATCCTGGTCACTCTACATTGTCAGCATTCTTTCTAAGAAGTGATTCCTTGAACTGATTACTATGGCTCAATATATGATCATCTTAGCCTCTTTGTCACATTACGTGGTTGGGATTCTTATTGATCCTGCAGTCCATTAAGATTCATACCAACTGCTGTCTAGCCAGGTTTTCCTTCTACATTTCTGAAAGGAGACAAAAAACAGCAAAGTAAGAAGTCCCACAAAGAATATACCATGCACAAGCAAGAATCAAGAAGAAAAATCTGATATAAGATTTACATTAGCCTAACTAAATGGTTATGGCCTTCCAAGTTACTCGACTTAAGTTTATGATTATGAATTAATTTAATATGGTGTCACTGAAACTGAAAAATACATTGAAAGAAAATTGATTTTCTATTATGTATTGGCAAGTATTCATGTACTTTCCAATAGTACTGAAAAATAATTTAAAATTTATATGATTGATTCTTATCCTAAAGCTCATGTAACTATGTGATTTATGCAACTGTTTAAGGAAATTTGTGTAATTTGGCATGGAATTTTTTTTTATACTTTATAGTTTATTTTTTCCTCTGCCATAAATTTCTGTTTGATCTTCTTTACACAATTTTATCTTTGCTCCTCCCTAAGACACACACATTTAATGATTTCCAAATTTATGCACTATTTCCATCACCTAGATGATTATAGGATGCTAGGATAGTCAGGTCAAGTCTAGGGGTCTTCAGAACTTTTTTGCCTACCTGACTCAAAATATGAAAATTATTACCATTCATAACTGTCATTTGATAATAGCTGAAACATGCATCAGACAAAATGGTAATCACTACTTGAGATGATTACAGTAACCCAAGAGATTTCTAATTCAAACTGCTATTTAGCTATTTTCCAAAATTTTTTTATGCTGAAGTCCTGGGTTACAAATAACCATATTAGAGCATCTCCAAGCTTCAGTTTCAAATTGCCAACTGCTTTAGAACATTTCCAACTAGATGGTACATGTATATTTTAAATTCAACCTATTGAAAGCAGAATTCTTTCTTAAAGAAAAAAAAATTCTTTTAAAAAAATTTGCTATTGCTTTTGAAGCTACCACCATTATTTCAGTCATTTAGGTTCTTAACATTGTGGTTATCCTCGATTCTTTCCTTTTCCTCATCTTCCTCATCCAATTAGCTTCAAATTCTTAGTGACTTTGCCTCTACATGCCTTGCATCTATTCTCTTCTCTTCACTCACAGGCCCACAAATGTTCTCATTCAGGTCCTCAGTATATTTCACTAGATTGTTTTTTTAAAAGCCCTCTAACTAGTCATCCTACCTCAAGTTTCTCTCCTCACCTGTACCCTCCAGATAGGGGCAAAATTGATATTCCTAGGACACAATCTGACAATGTCACTCCCCTGCTCAAGCAGCTCCAGTGGCTATTTTTTGCCACAAAGACAAAATACAAAACTCCTCTGTTTAGTATTTAAAGCCTTTCACAATCTAGTTCCATTCTGCCTTTTTACAGGCTTGCACACTACTCTTCTTTACATGTTCTACATTTCACCTAAAATGGCCTATTTTCTTCTCCTTGTGCATAACTTTCCAATCCCTATCTCCATGTGTTTGTATGATCTGTCTTTCTTGGCTAGAATGTATTCTTTTCATCTGTTTAGTAATATAAGAGTGGGGTTAATTGATTTACTCAGGCAAGTTAACCTTACCCTATTTAAAGTAAGTGCTAATATGACCTAACACTTTTAACTAAGTGAATATAATCACTTAATTGCAAACATAGACTTTAATTTCAACCAATTAATCAGTCATCCTTTAGGCTTAGTACAAAAAGTTACTGTAATTGGAGTAACCTTGAAAAGGGAATTGTGTTCAGATAAACTGAAGAAATTTGATCACACCTAGGGTCATCTATATATTCTCAAATAAATTCAAAAGGAACTAAATTTGGAATATTTCAGTAAGACTCCAGAGGAAGAACATTTTGGGCAGAGAAGTTTCAACTTTGGCCTTCTACTAAGTCTCTTTCATTTCTCCCTTTTTACTGACCAGTGTTGAACCTTTCAAAGAGTTCAGGATTTTACACTTTCCATAAGTATCCTATTGACATTCCCAGTTCAACTGACAGTATTTTGGCATTGGGAACCAAGGAAGAGCTGGTCATAGATTCATGATCTTCAAAGAAACTTTTCTATACCTAAATGGAATCTCTTGAGCATCCTATAAATGGGTGAACAGGAATTCTGGGAATCAATAATTCTGAGTTAACCCTTTGGCATATGCACTCTTTTCTAAGTTTCCCCCTGGATTATATATATTCTTATAGAAGAATTTGTCACCAACCTTTGGGAAGTTTTTTTATTTTTATTTTTTTAAAAAACTGTTCTTATTGTAACAAAAGATACTTAAAAGATATACTAAAAGATACTTAAAGCTGACTGATGAATGTAATTCTGAACTGCTAATCTTAGAGAAAATCATATCAATGGAAACTCGAGTCAACGGTATTAAAGAATCACCTTTAACTTCTCAAGGGTACCTCTAGAAGGGGAAGAAATATTTCTGTTGTAGGATTTGAGATTTGTCTGGGAAAGCTGGGGTTTGGATAAGGATCTGAGAGTTGAGATGAGTTGCACTAAAATCTCTAGCTTCCTTTGCTTTCTTTGAAGCCTATTATAATTCTCCTAATTGCTAAATGATATTAGCACCACAACCTTTTCAACCTCAAATTACTTTGTGTTTACTTTACACATCTATGTGTTTATTTATCTACATTTACATATTTTTTTCCTCCACAAATTTTCATTTTTTTGTTTGTTTCAAAATCCCCAACGTTTATCCCATTGCCTAGCACAAAGAAGAAACTTAACAAATGCTTATGGAATGAGTTGAATAAATAAATGACTCATGGGAAGTCTCAGTGATTAATTTATATGCAAAAGAATACAAACTAAGTTCACTAGGTGACTAGCTCAACATTTCATAATGTTGATAAGCATATGTTAAGCAAAGAAATATTGTGATCAACATCTTTCTTTAGGAGTCTTCTTTCTTTCCTTTATAGAAAAAACATTTTTCTGATGATGCTAATAATTCTGATAATAATAGCATTTATGTAGAAATTTAAGGTTTTCAAAATATTTTGTATATGTCATCTCATTTGATCTATGCAACAAAGCTATAAGTAGATGTTCTTCTTATGTCTATTTTATAGATGAGGAAACTTGCAGAGATAGAGAGATTATAAATCACCTGCCCAGGGTCATGCTGCTGGTAAGTCCCTGAAGCAAGATTTGAACTTGTGTCTTCCTGACTCCAAGTTCAACATTCTATTCACTATCACTAAGCAGTAGTGCCTATTAGAAACCCAGTACTTATCATTTATGTTGATTCTTTTTTTAATTCTCTTTATTATCAATGGAAAATATATCCCTGAAAAGGTGCTCCAAATCACTATTGATCAGAGAAATGCAAATCAAGACAACCCTGAGGTACCACTACACACATGTCAGATTGGCTAAAATGACAGGAAAAGTTAATGATGAATATTGGAGGGGATGTGGGAGGGCTGGGACACTGATGCATTGTTGGTGGAACTGTGAACGGATACAGCCATTCTGGAGGGCAGTTTGGAACAATGCTCAAAAAGTTATCAAACTGTGCATACCCTTTGACCCAGCAGTATTTCTATTGGGCTTATATCCCAAAGAGATCTTAAAGGAGGGAAAGGGCCCCATATGTGCAAGAATGTTTGTGGCAGCCCTTTTTGTAGTGGCTAGAAACTGGAAACTGAATGGATGCCCTTCAATTGGAGAGTGGCTGAACAAATTATGGTATATGAATATTATGGAATATTATTGCTCTGTAAGAAATGACCAGCAGGATGATTTCAGAGAGGCCTGGAGAGATTTGCATGAACTGATGCTGAGTGAAAGGAGCAGAACCAGGAGATCATTATACACAGCAACAGCAAGACTATATGATGATCAATTCTGAAGGACATGGCTCTCTTCAACAACGAAATGTTTCAAACCACTTCCAATTGTTCACTGAAGAAAGCCATATACACCCAGAGAGAGGGATATGAAATGTGGATCACAACATAACATTCTCATACTCTTGATTGATGTTTGCTTACATTGTGTTTCCTTTATCTGATATGTCTTTTGTGTAGATACAATTTTTCTTGCGCAACAATAAGTTTGGAAATATGTATACATATATTTGATTTGTCAAGTATTTTAACATAATTAACATATAGTGGATATCCTGCCATCTAGGGGAGGGGTGGGGAGTTGGGGGGAAAAATTTGTAACAGAAAGCTATGTAAGGGTTAATGTTGAAGAATTACCCATACATATGTTTTGCAAAAAAAATTTTAAAAAAAGAAAAATATATCCCAAAAATTTCATGTAAAATTTCATTTTTATTGCACAGACAATATAGAATAGAGGCAGGTCTTCCTGAATCTGAATCTTGAATCCCAATTATGTGATATCCAGAAAAAAAGGGTTGGATGTGGAATAGTTTGAATAAATACATTTGACTAAGTTCAAGTGACCCAGCCTCTCCTGAGAGCAAAGAATGTATGGTTGAAAAAAATCACATTTTGCCATGTAGACAAAATGAACAAAATAATAAAACTCTGATTATAAAGAGAATTTATGACAAATGGATTCAAACCTAGACTAGTAATCTAACAGAGCCATGGTGTCATGATCAAGATTTTGGCCACAAATAGAACATTTTCAAAATGGCGTTCTATGTTCTCAAGTATATGACTTCAACTGTTAGGCAAACCAGGGATTAAATAACTTGTCCAGAACCCCACAGCTACTAAGTGTGTGAGGCGGGATTGGAACTTTGATCTTGCTGATTCCAGTCCTGGAACTCTACCTACTGTACCACCTAGTTGTAGTTATATATTAAAGTAAAGGTAATATTTCTTTGTTTTATTTTATCTAATCAGTTTATACACTTTGTCACTTCATCACATTTCTCACACCCAGTCCCTTCTTTCCACACATACAACTATTATCTTAGTTCAGGTTCTTATTATTTCTGGCCTGGACTATTTACCATAGTCTCCTATTTGGCTTCTCTAAGTTGATTTTTTCCTCTCTTCACCCATGTACCACATAGCTACCAAAGGGATTTTTCTACAGCAAGGGTCTCTCACCATATCACTCTCCTACTTTCCAAACTTCAGGAGCTCCCTGTTACCAACTTTTCTGTCATTTAAAACCCTTCAGAATCCCCAACCTATCTTTCCAGTATCATTAAACATTCTTCCCCTTAATACACACTAAATTGAAGCCAAGATGCTTTCTTGGGTTCCTCCTTTGGGAATCTCCTTTTCTCTTCAAGGTGCCTTTGCAGTCCCGGTCACTGCACTCACTCTTCCCAGGCCAGGAATGTTCTGCCTCCCCACCTCTGCCTCTTAGAATTCCTAGTTTCATTCATGCATCAGTTCATGCACCAATTGTTACATGAAACCTTTCTCCATCCTCCAATTTGCCATCACCTGCTTTACCAAATTATCTTTTCTCTATTTTTTATATATACACACATGAACAAGTGCTTTTCTCCAGATAGGCTGTTATCTCCTAGAGGACAGGAACTGTTTTACTTTTGTCTTTGTATCTCCATTGCTCAGCAATATTCCTGGCACATAGTATATATTTAATATTGATCAATGTCTCCCATTATATCAATAGATATTTCTAAAGATATTACCTCCTAACTTAAGTCCTTCGTGTTTCCTAGAGTCCACTTTCTTTGTGATTAAGAATGACTTGAATTTGTATACTATTTCATATGTATTATAATACTGTTTCATATGTATTATTTCATCTGAACATCCGCAAATTACTTCAGGATGGTAGCATTAATTCCATTTTACAGCTGAGTAAACTGAGGTTCCTTAAAGAGTTAAATGGTTATCCAATAGGTCAATAAACATTTAAGTGCCTAATATGGATCAGCCATTGGACTAAGAATTGGGGATACAAAAAAGCCAAAAAATAATCCTTGTCCTCATGGAACTTATAATCTAATGGGAGAGACAATAAGCAAATAAATATGTTAAACAAGCTATATACCGGATATATATGGGAAATAATCAACAAAGGGAAGGTACTAGAATGAAAAGGGGTTGGGAAAGACCCCTCATTTACCCAAAGTTACCCAGCTAATAAGTTACTAAGAGCAGTGTTTGACTCTGCCTGCTTCACGATTTTCTGTTCTTGCTTGTTATTTTTCTCTCTGAGAAGTCATTCCTGACTTCTTTCTACTTGTCCTTGATTAAATCTACACATCATAGATTGTAAGTAACTTGGCTGAAGCTTCTCCTGGCATATACATACAATCCCAGAAAGAGATTTCTTCAGAACCTGGCTCAGTATTAGAATTTCATTTAAAAATCCAGTCAGAATATCTCATCCCACCAGTGAAAGCAGCAACAGAATTTAAAAAAAAACTGTCGTTACTTTTGTTTGAGGAGAAATGAAAATTTTTATAAATTTGGAAAAGAAACTTGTGTATCTCCCAGGATGGTGCACTACAGGTTTTTCTTCCTCAGTCTCCTTTGTTATTTCTTTATCTACATCTAGTCTCCTAAACTATGAGTGGACCAAATATCTGTCCTCTAAACTTGTAATTATTGTCAGAATCATTTATATGCCTTTTCATTATCAATTAATTCTCCACATGTTTATGCTTTAACTCTCAGACTAAATTGTAAATAGCTTGAGGTACTTTCCCCCCATTCTTCAGAACACAACACTTTGCATGGTATTTTGCTTATAGTAGGTGCTCAGCAAATACTTATTAGTTGATTGATAGTAAAATGAACAAAATACCCAGTGAGAAAATTGGAATGAAAAACCAGAATAGCCAGCAAGTAAGTCCTTTCCCCCTATTTACATGGATGAGTCATCCCATTAACTCTCAATTAGTAGCACTACATTGTCCTGTAGTAATTATTGTAGTAATATTTCTTCACTGAACAAAACATAATAGGATTTCATTTTTATATGTGGATTTGTGTATACATAAAAAGCACCTAACAGCGGTTCTGGGATGACTCAGAGTCCTCTGATAGTTGGTGTTCAATATTGGAACAAAGTGAGACACTCATAAGCATTCAATAGTTAACAAAGGAAGATTAATTTCACCCTAACTAAAAAAGACTTTTTAACAAAGAGTCTATCTATTGAGGACACCTGGAGCTGATTAAGCTGAGGAAGCTTCCTAGTCTCTTCCCCATAATGATCCACCACTGAAACATCAAGAGGCCCCTGAAGTTCCTCTTGGATATTTTGTACTTAGACAATAAGGAACTGACACCAACAATCTGAGTCCTTATTTCCCTGAGCCAACTAAGTCTCTAGAAATGTCTCAATACCTTTGAAGGAAAAACTAGTTTAACCTGCATGGGGGGATGGGGTAAGATAGTGCTCTTACCACAACACCATATATTTTAAAGGCAGTACAGTATATGACTCTGGTGCTGATTTGGATTCAGGAAAACTTGGTTCTAATTCCCCTAACATTTACCAGCTTCATATTAATGAATAAGACATTTAGACTGCCTAAATATAATTTTTCCTTATCTACAAAATGGTGATAAAAACATAGTACCTACTTCACAGGATTATTATGAGATTCAATGGAGATAATTTTTATTAAATAATTTGCAAATATTAAAACTATATAAAATTCAGTTATTTTCCTTTTTAACATTTTTTTTCCTTTCTCACTCCACTAAAATTCCCATCTCCACTCTCCCCACCTATATTTGACCTTATCTTTCTCCATTCCAGGCCTGTCCTCCCACTTTCTGGATATCTCCAGTCATTCCATCACTCGTATATCTTCTTTCTATAAATGGACTTGACTGGGCATCCCCAGATCTCCTAACATAGAGATGTCCCAAGGGGCTTTAGGAACATGCCCTTTTTAGCTCTTTCCTGGGAAAGTCCATCTTTAAAATTGGCAAGACTAAGACTGTCATTCACTTTCCTGTGCTCTTTTCTCTGTACTTTTTCTTGCTGCTTCCAGAGGATGGTGATCCTAAATCACCCACAGCGCATGATCCAGTGAGAGAGGATTTCCTTTATTTGTTTCCTCTCTCTTTTACCCTTTTACCAGAGAAATGAATCTGAGATTGTTTGTTTCTGTTCTGTTTTTTTGTCCCCAGTTTCAGGTGCCATTAGTGATTCTCACCACACTTGGGGCTTTGAACCATGGTGATCACAGGGCCAGGACTGTGCTTGGGCATACTGCAGCCCGTCAACTCAGAAAGAAAACCCAGAGGAGCTAAGGTGCTCAACAGGAAGTAAGCTAAGCTATTAGCTGAATCCCCTTGCCCTCCCCAGATTTTGAGGAATGGGGGAAAATGGGATTATATTTCCAGTATTGAAGTAAGTGTATATTTTTAATTATTTCTTTTGAAGTAAATATTCCTTCGTAAAAAAAAAATCCAATTCAACTGGTTACTGGTTAAATGGAACTGAAGTACAAAGGACCACCCCAGAGCTTGAGAGAAGGAGTCATTGACACAGAGCTTACACACATCCCCCAAATTCTCTTAAGTGCACTGGGAAATCCTGGAGCAAAGGTAAAATATAATTTGCCTGGCTTTCAGGCAGGGGAGGGCCAGAGTAGTCAGTGATCTACTTCTTTTCAACCTTCCAAATGCTTCTTTTTGTATTTCCATTAGAAGGGCAGCTATACTGCTCAGTGGATAGAGTGCTGAGCTTGGAGTTAGAAGACTGAGTTTAAATCCAGATTCAGACATTTACTAGCTTTGTGACCTGGGCAGGTAACTTAACCTCTGTTTGCCTCGATCCACTAGAGAAGGAAACGGCAAATTATTCCACTTCTTTGTCAAGAAAATCCCATGAGTCCATGGGGTTTGACACAACTGAACAAGATCCCCATTAAAATGTAAGCTCCTTGAGGCCATAGACTATGTTGCTTGCCTTTATTTCTATCTGCATAGTTTCTTTTGAATGGCAAGTGCTTAATAAATGTTTTGACTATTGTTAGTCACTTTTTATTTTGTATTGCTTTTATTATTTACTTTTACATTGTATTACTAAATTTTATTTTGATACAATAAATATTTTTCAGTCAAAAGCTATAAAATGTATTCCTCAAAAAAGTATTATTGACTATTACTATTATTGATCATTGATTATTAACAGAAAGGAATGATGTGTTAGTAGGCCACTGATATTACATTTGACCAGAATATATTACCACCTCCTGTTCATAGCCAGGCCTGAGTCAGGTCAGGTTGAGTTGTTCAGACCTGGAACTTAAATAAAATGAAGCATTCGTTGGCCATTTAACAATTATCAAAAATCTGTTTACTTAAAGGAAGCCAGAAGTGGCTATCTTTAAGTAGGAGTATACACACAATGAGACTGCACTGGTTCAAGTAGTCATTGTCCCTTTTGTCTCCATTTTGAAATCCATCGGATCAGGAGAGTATGTAGACTTTCACAGTAAATTCTCATTAAATCTGAGAAGTCCTGGATCAACATCAGGCAGGCTTTTTATAACCATGACTGGAGGAAAGAGTGAGGCTGATGACTTTGCACAGCTCTGCCTCAATTAAATCCAATTCACTTGTAAGTTAAAACATCACACTCTTGATGTCATTAGTCCTATTCAAAAGTGAAGAATGAACAACAACAACCCAAGGCAACCAAAACATGTTTATAGTTCAAACCCTAGTACTCTGCACCACAAACATCACAGTCTGGGCTAGTTTTTTCCCTAAAAAACAAGGGAAGTCAATCAGGGATGATTCCTGGTAGATACTAATTATTCCTATTGCATATACCTTTTGACTTGAGTACTGCCAATTAAAATAAGACAGAGGAATAAGGAGCCATTAAGTGAATAGGAACTTTAGGGCTCAACTGATTCCAAATAAGATATAGATAAGGAAAGTACAAAGAAAGACAACCAGGGTTAGATTTCAAAAAGACTGTCATCAAAAGGTACATTTTTAGGGAGGCCTTTTCCAACAAACTACAGGACTAGAGAATTATTCTTCTTAATGTAGTGTTTTATCTCAGACAATCAACTTCTGAGAAGTAAAATATACAATCCTAGTATTCAGGGGCATGATGACAAGTTTTTTTTTCAAGTATCCAGGCTTTTAGGTAGTCCATTATTATTAACTTATTTCTCGTCAATCTGTTTCCCATGTCATTGTATTTGCTATGAGATGCCTTACTTTTTCTTCTATTCTTTGTCTCTTGATTTTGTTTTAATGTTTTGTGTCATCACACAGAGTCATTATCTTCTAGTTGGTTCATTCTAATTTTCAGGAAGTTTAGTTTTATAACTCTAAGCTTTTAATTCCCTTTCTAACTTTTCCCCATAGCTCTCATTTATTTTCCATTTCCTTCTCTACTATTATTATTTGATTTATAAAAACATTTAAACTCTTACTTCATTTCTTCCAAGGAATCCCAGTTGAATTTGTGCCCAAGCTATGTTTTTCTTTGAAGCTTTGCTTGTAGATGTTTTGGAGTGAGTCTTTTGGGTTTGTTTCTTGAGGGTCCCTGCCACCATCGTTGCTTTTTATGATAGGATCCTTTTTAAAAAATTGCTTATTCTTCTAGACTACTAGACATTCCTGACTTCAGACTTTATATTATGGCTGGGCTCTGCAACATTCTAGTGGGAATGTCTGTCTCACCAGTCCATTCTGGGCTTGTCTTTACTGATGCTCTCTTGGGGGTCATGAGAATATGTGTTATGCTGGCATCTCTAGAGACAGGAGACCTGAAAGCTTTCAGTACTTCCAAAGTGGTATGATTCAGGGAGAAGTCTGATTTCTGCCATCCTGGCCTGAGCTCTCTAAGTTTGAATCTGAGCCTATGGATTTGCCTTAGTTGAAGTTCCAGTAAATTGTTGCTGGACTCAGCCATTATCAGCCACTGAAAAACTCCGCTAATCCAGACTGACAGAACTTTGACATCCCTTTTGGTATGGAATTCTCACCCTGGTTATCCTACTGCAGGCTTCAAACTAGAAACTCCGACTAAGAACCCGCTCCACTTCTGGGTCTGAACCACAAAGCTGTCACTCGATTCTAAACTTAATCCTTGTTTAGTACAAACCTAAGGCCCATAAGCGTTCCTCATGCTAGAATTTCATCCCTAAGTGTAGGTCTCTTCCTAAATCCACCCTGAATTTGTGACCCAGAATTGAGTAGTGAGGGATAGAGTTGCCAGGTGGTATCTATTCCTAGATCTTGCTTAAGGTCAGTTCTCTGTGTTGTATCTGAGACTTCTTGGCCTGGTACACAACTTCTTCCTACAGCGGAATGCCTCACGTGGCATTTTCTGGATGACCTGATCCCCAGTGTCTTTCAGTCTCCCTATGCTGACCTGAGCTGGAAAAACAATTCCCTGTAATTTTTTTTCTTAGATTTCCCCATCAGAACTCAGTCCAGTACATTTTCTAGATATATTTGGAGCTTCAAGGAGGAGCCTGGCTATACATCTTTTTGCTACTGCATCATCTTGATTTATTAGCATAATCCTTTCAATTCTTATCATGGTCTTGGCACTTAGCACTACTCTGGAATTTCACTTAGTAAGTTAGAAGAATGAAACTATTAGTTTTATTTTTTTTCTGGTAGTTACCCCCAAATTATAGCTTTTCCTAGAATATTTTATTATAACAAAAAACTGATGATTTGACACTAATTTTATATTTTAGTATCTTTTTAAAAATAGTTTATTTTAGTGCGACCTTTCATCTTCCCTCATCTTATAAAGATAATAAAGGAAAAAAGGGAAAAATAATTCAGAAAAACAAATCAACATAAAAACTGTGTCTAATAACATATACAATATTCCATATCTTCTGTAGAGAAAGGATGGAGGAATATTCTCTCAATTCTTCTGAGACCAAGCTTATTGACATCAATTGTAGACAGTTTATATGCTCAAATGTTATTAGAGTAATCCAAATTTAATTGAATTAATATTTTAGAGAGTAAAAACAGTATGTGAGAATATCAGGAATCCAGAGTAGTCAATTAGCCCTTGTGCTCCAGAGGATCTGGAGACTAGGTTTATTAATAGAGAGCACAGTCGCTACTCTATAAGGACTCTGTTAAAATGCCATCCATGCCTGAGATCTTTGGCCACTCTCTTATCAAAACAGAAAGAGTGACTTCATTACCACTCTCACGCTGACTGATTTCATGTTGAAAACAGCAGGTAACACGGCAACTTAGGGCGTCCTTGAGTTTGCTACCTAGCTCCAGAGGGCAAATAAACAGACCTCATTTAACTAATCAATGCCAAATTGTTTCTGTACTAACATTCATGGGATTAGGAAATGATGACAAATGTTCTGGAGATAGAAGTGGATACACATTTTGGACTCCAACACAAGGGAATATCATACTACATACATGGCAGGGTAAGGGTGTGAGCAGAAGAGTGGCAGAAAGAAATTGAAGTTAATTTCCATTTTCAGATGAGAACTGGGAACTAGAAAAATATCAGCTTGTTCCTAAAATATACTCTGACAGTTCTGGCTTTTAACCTTCTTTGGAGTACATGAAATCTGACTTATGAGGTAGAGTATAGCTTGCCCTCCCTGAGTATTCTTCACAAGTCATTTCAAAAATATATTTACTCAGTTTTAAATATGTCCTCTCTCATTTTCACTTTCCCTCTTTCACATTACTTCTGGATGATCTTTATCCCTTTATTATTAATTCTAACATTAAAAGTTATTTTTTTCAGAATCTGAGATTATAATGATGATCCTATTATAATAAAAATAATAAATATCACAATAACTAATAATAGCATCCAGTATTTTTATAATACTCTACTTTTTGATGTATTTTCACATATGTTGGTTAACAAATATTGAATGCCTATTTCATTAAAATGATTTATTTTTTATTAGATTGGAGAAATCTCTGTGAGGAATCCCCATCCATCAATCTATATTGGCATATTTTCTGCTACTGATAATCTGGAAATTTGAATGAAGAACTAAACCATTAAGTGACTTACCCAATCTGACTCGGTCCTACTTGTATTCACCCACATATTCAGACCATCACCAAATTTTATACTTTCTACCTTCACATTATCTTTCATGAATGTCTTCTCTCTATTAACATAGCCTCCATGCTAATTCAGGGATAGTTTAGACCAAGGGTGGGGAATCTTTTTTTGCTAAGGGCCATTTGTATATTTATAACATAATTCCATGGACTACCAAAGTATCAACTTAAAAATTCAAACAGTGGGAGGTTGTTGTACTTAGCTTTCAGCTCATCATTATCTGCCGTTACCTTGACAGGGCCAGATCAAATGATTTCACAGTTCTTCAACAATCTGTGGGCCCAACATTCCCCATCCCTGACTTAGGCCTCCATCACTTTTCACTGAGGCAATTACAATAGTTCCTTCTATCCGATATTGTTTATTTATTTCTCTATTCTATTCTATATTTTCTATTCTCTATTCTAATATTCTATATTTATCTCTCCCTAATCCAGTCAATTCTCTATTCAACCATCAAAGTGATTTTTTCTAAAGTCTGTGGTCTGACAATATTTTTTTTAATTTTATGTTTTTAATTAAAGCTTTTTATTTAAAAAACATATGCATGGGTGATTTTTCAACACTGACCCTTGTAAAGCTTTCTGTTACAAATTTTTCTCTCCTTCCTCCCAACCCATCCCCTAGATGGCAGGAAGTATAATACATGTTAATTATGTTAAAATACTTGACAAATTGAGTATGTGTATACATATTTATACAGTTATCTTGCTGTGCAAGAAAAATCGGATCTACAAGAAAAAAAACAAACCCTGAGAAGGAAAACAAAATGCAAACAAACATCAATCTTCTTCACTGAACAAATGGAACTGGTTTGAAACATTTCATTGTTGAAGAGAGCATGTCTTTCAGAATTGATCACCATATAGTTTTGTTGCCATGTATAATGACCTCCTGGTTCTGCTCATTTCACTCAGCATCAGTTCATGCAAGTCTCTCCAGCCCTCTCTGAAATCATCCTGCTAGTCGTTTCTTACAGAACAATAATATTCCATGGTGGTCTGGCAAAATTAATTCTTTCTTTTATTAAACTCCAGTGGATCTCTGGCTGACATTCAAAGCCCTTCAAACCTATCCCTTTCCTCCTTTTCCACACTTCACATATTTCACTCGATTCCACAAGCTCTATTGTCTGACAGTATTAGCTAATGTGGCACTCCTCTCATTTCCATATTTTTAAATAATAGCTTTTTATTTTCAAAATATATGCAAAGATAGTTTAAACACTGACCCCTGAAAAACCTTATGTTCTAAAACTTTCTGCCTCCCTTCTCTCTACCCCTTCCCCCCACCCCCAATAGGAAGTAATCCAGTATAGGTTATTCTTCTTCTAAACATGCTTCTACATTTATCATGCTGCACCTGAAAAATCAGATCAAAAAAGAAAAAAAATGAGAAAAAAACCAAACAACAGCAAAAAGGGGAAAATACTATGTTATGACTCACATTTGGTTCCCATAGTCCCCAAATTCCTCTCTCTCTGGATGCAGATGGCTCTCTCCATCACAAATCTATTGAAATTGGTCTAAATCACCTCATTATTGAAAAGAGCCAAGTCCATCACAGCTGATCATCACATAATCTTGTTATTGCTGTGTACATTGTTCTCTTGGTTCTACTTAGTTCACTTAGCACCAGTTCATGTAATTTCCATGTTTTTGTACTGGCTGACCTGAATTTTTCTGACATTCTTCAAAATCTAGTTCAAATCCCTTCTTCTGCAGTTCATCAGGAGAACTTTTCTGATCTCCACAGCTTCTAGTGCTTTCTCTCCTGAGATTACTTTCCATCTGCTCAGTATTTAATTGATTTAGTGAATTGGAGTCTTACAGTGCCTCAAAGTAGCCAATGTGCAAATGAACAACGATTTAATAGCTACAACCCTAATTATTCACATGGGGAACAGTGGATAGAGTGCCAGGATTAGAGTCAGAAAGACATCTCCTTGAGTTCAAATCTGACCTCAGACATTTACTGGCTATATGACCATGGGGAAGTAATTTGGCTCAGTTTCCTTATCTGTAAAGTTAGCTAGAGAAAGAAATGGCAAACCACTCCAATATCTTTGCCAAGAAAATCCCAAATGGGGTCATCAAGAGTTGGATATAATTGAAAAATGATTGAACAACAGTTATTTATATATTGCCTTTCCCATTAGCCAATGAGCTCCAGAGGGGAAGAGACATTTTTGCTGTTTTTTGGTTTTTTTGGTTTCTCTAGTGCTTAGCACAGTATCAGCTCTATAAAATAAATGCTTAACAAATTCTTGTTGATATAACTGAGTGATGGCTAATATGTGTCACAATCCAAGCAGTCTTATCTTTTCCACTAATCAAGCTGCCTCAGGTAAAAAGTCTTTTAAATAACTATTTTCTGTTAACATTTTAATGCTTTGTGAAGAATTGTGATTTCATGAGGGTGGGTTACTCCTTCTACTATTTTGGAATACAAACCCTTTTTGACTTAGTAGATGAGGTTTGAGAGTTGCTGTGGTTGAGAAATTCCTATCATAGCAGCCAAGTTGATAATAAGCCTCAGTAAACATCAAAGTTTTATACTGGTACCTGATTTGGGTTCAGCTTCTATCTCTGGAAGTGTTCTTTCCACTACACCACTCAACAGATGTTCCAGGGCGGTGCCTGAAAGATGAACTAGGAGCACATGTTTGGGGGTGGGGAGAAGGAGAGAGGAAAGGAGGTTGTACCATAATTTTTAAAAATGTTGTTTTATTATCCAGTTAAATACCCCAAATCTCCAAGCTAGTGACCATCTATTGATCTTTTTGGACAATTTTGTTTTTAGAATTTTCAGTGTTCCTTGCCAAATAATGGATGGAACGTTAGGTTACCATTTATGAGAATATATTGTTGGCTTTCTTTGCCTCCCAGCTTTTACAAATTCTCAGACCAGCAATATTCCTTATTAATTCTAATCAGTCCCAACTATCTGGTGTGAACCATCCCCAAGGTTTATGAACATGTTCAAAAGACTTTTTTTTTTTATTGCAAGGTAGATTTGTTTTTCCTGGGAGTTTGTTATGTAGCATTCTTCCTAAAAGGGGTGTGATCTTTTCTTGACTACAAACAACATAGTTAATAAAATATTTGAGTCTACTCAAGTTTTCCAGATTCTATAATAGAAAAAACTCATCTTTCTCTTCTATCCCTATTTTTAACAAACTAAATTAAAATGAAATAGCAGCCTAAGATATCCTATGATTCTCTCAGGCTGTCTATTAGTTTAATAGACATCATAATTGTTGACTTCACAATTATTTGGCAAGAGGTTACAAAGTATAGTGATCCTACAGAGTATGGGCACTATTACTTTTGATTTTCAATAGTTTATGAAATAAGTGGAGGTACTATAGGGACTGTTAATCAAACATATCAGTGAATAAAAGGAAATTATAATTCCCTTCATGTGCTTCTCCTGAAATACAAAGACCCTTGAACTGGATTCTAGTATTTCCATTTCAAAATGTCTAATAGAAGTAGTGGTTCCTTCCAAAATTATTCTGTATTTGTTTTATGAAAGTGTCCTTGCACATGCATGTGAGAGTGTGTGTGTGTGTATGTATGCATGCACATTTATTTTAGGGATATCTGGATAAATATATTGATATAGCTCAAGAATGATATGAATACCTATGATATGGTATGTGGCCCACTTTTATGAAGACTAGGAGGAGAACTGTGTCAGCAACATCATAAACCTATGTAGGGAAAAGATGGGACAGAATATAGGACCACCAAGGCTTGCCAATCTCCCCTAACTCCAAGTTAGGAAGCATGTCTAAGTTAGACATTTCGATCTATCATGGCTCAATTATCTCTAGTCCAGGGGTATGAGTCTAGTTTAGAACAAAAGACACTTTCCTGGTTGCTCTCAAAGGTTGAAACTTGCCAACTAAATCCCTTCCTACTAAATTCTATTTATATAAAAGAAAATCAGGACTAGCTAATAAGCTTCTTTATTAAACAAAGCAGCAAATATATTAAAATACACCAAAGAACACACAAGAGCACCTGATATTGTCAGCTGAAAGCAAAATAAAATCTCAGCTCAAACTAGGGAAAGATCCATTGCACCAATTTCACTCAGTAGTCTCCATGACTGTCAGTTCTGAAAATTGATGAACATGCTGGGTAAAAAAGCTTCCCCTATATGTTTGTGGGTCTGAAGCTCCAGTCTGCTATTCAAGTCAATGATCATTCTTAAATACCACCCCCTACCTTTCTCTTTGTTTCTCCTTCAGGATCAACTCTCAAAATGCATCAAACAAACTGAAGTTTCTTCTCTATCACACTGTTTTCTGATTCAGCATCCTCTCAAACAATCAGGAATTACTTCATCTAACATATATGAAGTGCAAGACCCTCAGCATCCTAAGTAAACCTTGGGCTAAAGCAAGAAACAAGATTACTTTTGCATATTTTTGGTATCCACTTATATTTGTGCTTGTTCATCTATTAGAATGTAAACTCCTTGAGGGCAGGAACTATTTTTTTTCTTTCTTGTATGCTCTGTGTCTAGCTTGTATGCTCAGTGTCTACCCAAAACAAAAAGACTTAGCAAATACTTCCAGAAATCCCTCTTCTTTTACTGTCAAGAGTACCATCATCCTTCATTCGGCCAGGCTCCCAACTTAGTGCCATCTTTTTATTTTTTTATTCAATTATATTTCATTTTCAGGTACAAATTCTCTTCCTTCTATCTCCCTTTTTTCTGAGAAGGCAAGAAAAACACACACGCATGCACAGATACACACATATATGAACACACAAGAATAATGTCCACATTAGTTATGTTCCAAGAAACAAAAGCAAGAAATAGAAGAAAATATGTTTGAATCTGCATTACTTCATCAGTTTTCTTTCTAGAGGTAGATAGCATATTTCATCATTAGTCCTTTGAAACTAATTGGTCATTGTGTTAATCAGAGTTATTAACTATTTCAGAGTTGATTGTCTTTGCAATGTTGCTTTAGTTCATATAAGTATTCCTAAGTTTTCTGAAAGCATACTCTTCATCATTTATTACAGCACAGTACTCTACCAATCATTTCCCAATAGATAGGCAACCCCTCCGTTGTTTTTCTCTTCGTTTGATCTCTTTGGGGTATAGACCTAGTAACAGTATCATAATTGCCAAAAGATATAAATAGCTTAATAGCTTTTGGGGTTTAGTTCCAAATTGCTTTCCAGAATGATTGGACACATAGCTGTACCAATAATAATACATTAATGCAAAGCCTCCTAAACTGTGGGTTGTGATTCCATAAGGGGTTGTGTAACTGAATGTGGGGATCACAAAATTATTTATTACCAGTGTTAACTGTAATACCTGTTTTATATACCTATATGTCTAGAATCATGTAAATATCTCTGGTGAAAAGGGGTCACAGGTAGAAAGAATATAAGAAACCCTGCATTAGTGTATTCCCACATCCCTTCTAACACTTGTCATTTTCTTTTTCTTGTCATCTTAATCAATCAGATGGGGATGTTGTTTTAATTTGCATCTCTCCAATTATTAATGATTTAGATTTTTTCATGTCTATTAACCGCCTTGCTTTCTTCCTCTGAAAACTATCTATTCATATTCTTTGACTATTTTTATTTGGGAAATGGTTCTTAGTCCAGAAATTTGTCTTCATTCCCTATCTTTTAGAAATAAGACTTTAAAAAAAGTACTGCAAAGATCCCCGTCTCCCCCAGTTTCCTGTTTTCTTATGATTTTAGCTGCATTAGTTTTGTTTGTGCAAAACCTTTTTTAATTTTATGTAATCAAAATTATTCATTTTGCTTCCTATTACCTCTCTATTTCTTTTTTGGTCATGTACTCTTCTTCTATTAATAGATTTAACAGATAATTTCTTTCATGATCATGAATTAGTAAAATTAATTTACTTATATTATCCTTTTGTCTAAATCATTTATCCATTTTGAGCTTATCTTAGTATACAGTGTGAAATGCTGGGCTATGTCTAGGTTCTACCAGACTACTTTTTTGGGGGTCATCTTTAACTCTTCACTTTCTGTCACATCCTCCTCCACCATAACCAATCTGTTGCCAAGTGTTGTCATTTCTATGCCTTTTCTGTACACCCTTTCTTTCCACTGATACTATTGCCATCAACTTCATCACCTCACACTTGAACTGCTTCAATACCCTGCTGAATAAGTTTTCTGCTTCAAATCTCTCCCCTTCCTAGGCAACTCTGTACTAGTTTCCTAAAGAGCAATCTGACTACATATATCATCTCCTATTTGAAAGACTCCAGTGATTGTTAAAGCTAAGATGAAATCTAAAAACATTTTTAGCATTCAAGGCCCTTCATAAATTAGATCCTTCATAGCTTTTCAGTTTTCTTGTACTTTACTCCCTACCTTCTCATGTACTCCTTGAACCAGTAGAAGCTGACTTCCTTGCTGTTCCTCATGTAATTGTTCCCCACTCCTCATCTTTCTCTTGTAGCTTCCTTGGCTTCCTTCCAGTCACAGCTAAAGTTCCAACCTTCCACAGAGTGTTTTTCTCAGTTCTAAACCTTAGTGCCTTCTCTCTGGAATTATTGTCAATTTAAGCGTATGAACAAACATCAGCTATTATTAACAGTTTGCACATTAAATAACAGACTGGAACAGTGCCTCAAGATCCTTCATTGTTGTCAACTTCAACATACTTGAATACCATCAAGGGGTTTTATAGGATTATAGATCTGGAGCTGGAAAGGATCTCATAGGCCAGTCTCTCTAGTTTTACTGATGTAGATACTGTCCAAAGTCATACAGACAGTTGTAAGATCTGAATCTCAGATCTGATCTCAGAACCTAAAGTGGACTTTTCACTTAATTACTAAAGTACCTAAAAATCATTATTAGGCATCCTTATTTACAAAACCATGATTTTTATGCCATGACTCCCAAACTGCATCATAGTGAGATTTCAATGTATTTATAGCACATAGTTTGACAATTTAAAATATTTACTTAATGTGTTCTCTGTTTAATTAACTATTAAGCATTTCAGATGTAGACACTGGAACAACAACAACAAAACTTTAAATTAATTGAAAACTAGAAAAACACATACATTTGATAATCAAATCTCAAATACCATAATAGTGAAAGAAAGCAACCTTCCCTAAAATGAAGAATGCACCTTATAAAGGCACTGGTCCTCAGTATGTCTGATTTTTTTTTAAATAGCCAGTGTCATAGCAGATAAACACTTTAATTTTTAAACTGTTTTCCCTAACTGGCAAGTGTGCCAACTTCCCCAGGAAAGCTCAGCAAGCTATTGCACATGACAGGCTAACACTAGTTGGTGATAGCAGTTGTGCCTTTCTCCTGTTCCCAGCTGCCTTAGCCTTCTTCCTACTTAACACCCTGTTCTTTCTTATCACTTCTCTTGTTTCCCTTGGCTCTTCTAAGCAAAACAAGGGGAAAAAAGTATTCATAACTTTCTGAAGTCATGGAAATCCTGCTGTCCTTTTTAATAGGTGACATACAGAGTATAGAGGGCAGAAATATATCAACCACTGGATTAACTCCATGGCCATAAAATTCTAATTAGGTGTCTCTTATATGGGATCAAAGTGCAGGGGCTTGAAACCATAATGAAATAAACTCTTTTCCTGTAATTCAGTAGAATTGGAATGAAAAAGACATAAGCAGAGAAAATGTTCTTTCTAGAAGCAAATATAAGCTCTTTGCTTATACACTGCCAATATTTGCCCTGATCTAGCTTTACAGGGAGTCATTACTGTCCATCAGAGAGGAAGAAATTATGTACTTAGAACTGAAGGCAGAACTTGAGAATTGAGATTTCATACTCTGCTTTTCTTCTATGGAAAAAAAAAGGCACATTTCCACCAGCAGAGGCAAAGATTCCATGACTTCCTTTCTTTGTTTTAAGTAATTTCCTCTCTAACCTAACCCACCCGTACTTACTAGGGCAGAAGGAGGATGAGTCACAAGGAAGAGAATGAAGTAGTGAAAGAGGTAAAGGGCAGAGAACTAGCATTTAGGGAGGTAGAGGAAAAATCAAGATTGGGTAGTCATGGAAGCTAACATCCTGGAAGATCCTAAAGTAGGAAAATAATTATTTTGGTGTTAGCCAATACTAATCATTACTGGTAAGGAAGCTAAAATCACTTTATGATTTCAGAAAGTATTTGAATATCTAAAAGTTCCAGGAAAAATTATCCCTATTTCTCTCAGTGCTCTATCATGGGACCAAAAGGCCCCAAGAGCATAGCCTAGATGCATCCTCTAATTTAGAACATATTACTAGGAAGTGATTTTGGCTGGTACAATTTGTAAATTGTGCTCCTTTGATCTTTGGGAACTTTTGTGTATGAATTCTAGGCTCCCCTTCGCAAAATTACTTCCTACTCTTGCCATCTTGTACTGGCTACTTATAAACTTACTACATGGACCGGAATGGGGAGAGTGATGATCAGGGGGATCAAGCTATATTTTTAATACTACTTCTGAGATGTTAAATGATTTAACCATGGTCAGAAGAACATAGAATTTTAAATGCCATCTAATTTATCCTCCAGATTCAACCAAATTAAGAAACAGAGGTCCAAGGATGAAGAGACTTGAGTAAAGTCATGAGGTAGTATGAATCAATGATGGATTATGAACCCTTTGGTTCCAGTAAGAGGGAGCCAGTGCTCACAAAAAGTAGGTGTCTAAGATAGTAATCAAAGAATTGTAGTATGATAGAGTTAAAGACAATAAAATCTCATTCTCAGAGAGGTTAAGTGCTTGCCAGATACAGGTCCAGTTACTTGGCCATTAAGCCAACTTCTAACTCCAAGGACAGTGCCCTCTCTTTCACACACCACATTACTTCTCAAATGCTACACAACTCTCACCTAAGGAGTGATCATTTGTTCATTGTCAATTCAGTGTGGGAAATTAAATTGAGTAATATTGCACTGCTTTTATACCTTTTGTCCTAGAAAATTATTTTTCAAGAATTCATATCAACAGAATGGTTGACTCAATTCTTACAGATTGACCTCAGATTGGGTCAGAGAGGAAGCTGCTTAGAACAAACAGAGGAAGTCATGAAATCACAGGCATTATTGCCTAAGGCTCCTACTGAACTGCCTTCTTTTCATTAAATGAAGCAGTTTTTGAATAAAATGTGTTGAGACAAATCTCAGAAGAATCTATCTAATCCCTAATTTGGGGGGAAAAGAGTAATATCCTAAAGTCACAATGAATATTCTCAAAAGGAGAAATCACAAATCATCTGTGAGATGCATAGTGCATCAAAACAACTAAAAAAGAAAAGAAAAGAAAAAAGAAAATTTCTATTTCATATGAGATTTTCCTTCATGGAAACTTGGATTTTTCAGATCATTCCATAAAGTTTAGGTGGCAGTGGGCATCGTCAGATAGTGAGCTGTCTCACAAAGCTTTATCTCATACTCTCACATGCTTATATAGCAGGACAAAAATCTGGATTTGGTTTTAGTTACTTTGTGCATTTTAATGATCCACAAATGAACCAGAAACCACATTCCAAACTTGCCTGATCAACAAGCTTGGGCAAAGCTAAGGACACATTTTTTTTTTACTTCATTTAAAATTGTACCATGAGATTTAATGCTCATCTTTAAAAAATCTTTGTGAAATTTGAGGTGATATGTTTTTTTTTCCTTCTGCCTAGATTGTCAGTGGATTTGTCTCCACAACAAGCAAAACTTGTAGCTCAGACTACTCAAAGAATGCTATCAGATATCCACCTTCTCTAACCCCTAGTGTGTGCTGATGCTTTGCCAAGCTGCTCTATATTTGGATTTATGTGTAACATTTAATACTTTGGTCCGAGTTGTATTAAAACAACACACTTTATTTCTATGGGAGATTGACTTTTGCTCTGTCCCTTTTCTGCATATTTACATGTCTGTAAAGCAGAAGGATTACGTTTCCCCAGGGGACATATCTGCCCTCTTGGTAAAAGAGCTGGAAGTTCTCCTGGCGTTCCAGAAGTCTCTATTTTGAGACTCTATTATTCATAATTTATATATGTCACTGTCTTTGGGCCAGAAATACTAGAATGTCATTGAGTTACAGTTTTCCAATGATGACACATACATCTATTTATCAGTTACCTTTATAAACATAGGGAGACATCTGCTTTTTGGCAAATTATCTAGTAATGAGATATGAAGAAAACTTCAGACAAGTTTTTTTTTATTTTTGCCTATAAAAATTAAACCATATGGGGAGATTTGTAAGTGTGAAGAATTATGTTCACCAGCATATTCAACTGATAATTCACTAAAGCATGAGTCACATCCTCCAAGTTCATCATGGTGTGCTTACATTGACATTAGTTAATAAGCATATGGTTCAAGTTCCCATTCAGCACATTCTCTACTAACAAACTAGAAACCATAAATAAAATAGTAAAACTTTTAATTAGGAAAGAATAACTAAGTAAATAAGAATGGAAAAGCTTCTCATACACAAAGGATGACAATTTCCCATTTTTTTTTTTTTTTTTTTTTTTTTTGCCATAGCAAGGATTATCTTGGATAACTCAAAGTCTTTCTCTGGTTATGTCCTAGCTAGAACACCTCTCGTGTCTTCATCTCCCAGTAACTGGCTATTCTTCATTCCACTTTTCGAGTGAGCATTCATTTCATCCCTAATGTGGCCACTTATTATTTCTTTGCAGAGCTGCTGCAGTCATCTGCTTGGAGACATCTCCTCCATTGAGCTGCTGTCAGCTGCTAAAGCTATCTTTGGCTTTTAGGACTGAGCCTTTTAGACTTTCTGTGTATCGTGGACCCCTTTGCCCCGCTGATGAAAGCTCTATGCTGCTTTTCAGAATTGTATTTTTAAATGTGTTTAAAATAAAATGCTGTGGGTTACAAAGAATAAAAAATATAAATTTTCCCCCATTCACGTTCATAGATAACCCCATCCCCAACCAAAATCCAGTTTGAGAAATCCCATTTCTAGAACTTCTTCCTCAAAGGGAGTTTTATTGCTATTTTGCAAGATTTCCCAGAGGTAAATTTTCAGTCTTTTCAGGGCAGGGTATGAAAAAGAGGGCTTCACATCCATACCAGTATCCAATGGTCACAAAAAAGACCTTCTCAGGTTGAGATGCACACCCACACCCCCTAATTCCCACTTGTTCTTTGGCCTCAATGGGACTTTCCCCCCAGAACCATTTAATATTCCATTTGGGATGAAGGAATTCCTTTTAGGTCCCATCATATTCTGGCAGTTAGTACCACAGTAATGCCAATTACCCTGGAGCTTCAACTAATTCTAAGAGGAACTTAATAACACTGAAGGGCAGGAAGATTTGGCTACTTTTCCCTTGCATTCCTGCAGGTACATCCAGGTCGCTGTCCCACTTTAATTTTTTTAAAAAAAACAAAACTCGGCGAGTCATTCATTTTTATCTTACAACTTCTATAAAATTATTTTACCACTATATTAATAATTCATGACAAAAAATAAGAAAAGTTTTTCTTTTCCAATTACAAAACTTTGATTAAAACTATGTCTGCAGTATACTTAGCATTTGGATTAGAAGGAAAAACATAGCTAAGTCTTTGAGATATTTCCAAATATCTGAGTGCTTGGCATCCTAAAGACATTTCTGGATAGTTGGCTACATTTTTTCAGATTTTACCTAAATTTTTGACATTGTCTAGCTAATTTAACTCCTATTTTTCTCCCTCTCTGAAAGAAGAGAATAAAGATAAAATAAACCATTAGTGATGATTCTAACTTACTTTTTTGTTTCAATTTGATCTTTAAATGTTTTAAATTTCAAAATTGCATTTGGTCTCATTTTGAATGTAATGTTGTATATTGTTGATTGGAACAACTCCAAAAGATTTCAGATTAAAAATAATAAGCAAATAATTTTTTATTTGGAGTGGGAAATTTTCTTCCTGGGAGTTCATTTAACAATCTTCACTTGTTCTTTCTTACTCTTCCTGCCTTTTGGCAGACCATCTAGATAATCTTCCCCATCATTCTGACCACAGGTTGACTCAAAAGGTCTTCAAGGTTTAGCATTTTATATGCTGAGTCAGAAAATTTCATAGACCTCCTAAGAGTTGCTTTGTGAATTCCAAAAGTTGTTACAAAAGAATTTAACAATATTATACATTTAGATATTTGGTTTTCTTTTAATAAAAATTTTTGCAAAGTAAACTTTAGATTCAAGAATGATGAGATATTTTCATTTAGATGTAACAGAAAGTATCTTTGTTAGGCAGTTAAATTTTGTGGAGAAGCAAGCACTAATCTTTGACTAAAAGAATAGTTTTAAAAAATATTTTGTGTTGTGGAATAATCAGATCACGAAAATATTTAAAGATTCCAGTTGCATATTTCTCAGATCAAAATTTGTCATGTTTATTTTCTTCTCCTTTTCCTCATAGCTGCCAAATATTTTTGGTAACTGACTTTGGGGAAGTTTCCCAGAGCATTTCAACAAAATAAAGGTCAGTAGGTATGTGCATGTTGCCCAGGTGGGAAAACCTAGAGGTCATTTGGACATTATCTATCAATAAAATTAAACACTGGTTTGTGAATTGCTTCTTTAAACAATACCTTTTTTATAAATAAATTTTATACTAAGTTTATGACAAATTAACCCATCATTCACATTTTGGCTAGGAATGACATGCCTCAATGCATTCCATTGTAAGTACATATTGTGGGCTATTTCCATCCAAAGTAATACTTTTCCCAAGGCATATATATAGAGATTTATTTTTTTAGAAAGACTTGATAGAATTGCTGTCTTTTTAGTGGCAGCAGAAAATTTACAGATTTACTATTAGTTGATAAAGTTGGTTAAGGTTAGAGTTTTCCCAAAGTCACAAAATGCCACTTCTTTGGTAATCCTTTTTTATTCACTGTAATTTCTCACAGTTACTTCTTGGCTTCCTAAGGATCCTCACAATGTGAAAAAATTTATGGCATCTCATGAGAAATAGCAAGAACTTCTTTGATATCAAAATGTAGATCTGTACTTTAAGAAGTAGATTCAAAGAAATAAAGTGATCCAGTCTTCTAACCCCCAAATGTATGATTTTTAAAATTCCAACTTTAGACTAGGTGAAGTGTAAAATGATTAGTCTAGCTCCTCATTGCTTTAAGGACCAGGTGTTTTAAATCCCCCCCAACCTACTCAAATAGTATTGAGGGGTTGTAAGGTCTCTTTTCTCTGCCACTGGCTCAAAGCCCCATTGTTTGTGTTCCTCTAATTTTAGGGGGTCCAAACATCCCAGTTTCATATAACCACTAAACAGTTAGATTGGCTTTTATTGAGGAATATTGACTTTGATAATATATCCTGCCCATTATCTGGGGGCATAATCTCCCTCACACTTCACTTCATATCCTGGAGAGAGGAGAAGTATTAGGTTTACAATTTAACTCAGTTCCTACATGGCACTAGTCCTATCAAGTTCCAAGTCCAAATCCTGGATTTTCTCCCTGGGATATTGACCTAGAATTTAGGCTCCAGGATTTCTATGAATCCAAAGCCTTATTCCAGCACTCTGCTTCCTTCGCTTAAAATTGAAAAGAACAAATAAAACAGGATCTTAAACTTGTTTTTTAATCCACAGATCCTAAGAGGAAGAAGGTGGCCTTTCTGTTACCAGTTTATTGCATAGTGGGCTATCAGAAAAAGAAAGTGATTTTACCTTGAGTGACTATTTGAAAGTTATTTAAGTGTAAAAATTGATGCGTCATAGGACCTGGAATCAGGAAGACGAATTCAAATGTAAACTCAGATACTTATGTAACTCTGGGTGAGACCCTTAACCTCTGCCTGCCTCAGTTTCCACATCTGTAAAATGAGGGTAATAATAGTATTGGCCTCCCAAGAATGTGGTAAAAATAAAATGAAATCATATTTGTGAAGTGCATTGCAAACCATTTAGTAATAAATAAATGTTAAGTATCATCATCATTATTGTTATTATTATTATTATCACTTCTAATAATAATAATAATTATAGCTATCTAGGACCTCAGCTTCCTCATCTGAAACATAAAGGGAATATATCAGATGGACTCTGAGATTCCTTCTAACTCTATAATTCTATTATCTTATCCAAATGTTCCTTAGGCTTTAAGATGTACCTCAAATTTCCCCTCTTTGGTAATATTTTCCTTTTTTGATCATTCCTCCCTTCTAAATTCTTATAAGCTGTAGTTAGTGTGATGTAATATAAGGAGCAATGAGTTTGGACTAAAGTTTAAAAATCTCTTCTCCCATCAATGAATTGCTTAATCTTCCTGGGCCTCTTTCCTTGTCAATAAAATAAGGGGATCCGATTAGATAACCTCCCAAGTTTCTTCCAGTTTGAAATCTCTAGTGCAATGTATAGGTATTATTAATTGTCTCAGGTTGTTATATGTATTAACAAATTATTACTCTAGTCCATTAAATACTCCTTTGGTCTTAATTCTTCTGAAATGAATCCTCCCACCTAAGAAGTTGTTTACTCATTTCTCAATCTCATGCTATAGGGTTGGGTTTAATTTACTTACTCAGTTTTAAAATGTAGTAAGGATTTGTGATCAGATTTGTTTTAGGAAAATCATTTTAATGGCTGGGTGTGGAAGGGATTGGAGTGGGGAGAGACTTATGGTAGCCAGACCCACTATCAGGGAGCTATTGCAGGAATTAACATATAAGATAAGGGCTTGCACTGGTTTTAGTGTCAGAGGAGAAAAGGAGATATATTTGGGAAATATTGCAAAGGTGAAATCAATTAGATGTCGGCAAAAGTTTGGATATGAGTGTGAGAGATACTAAAGAATCCAGGATGACACTTAGATTTTGAGCTTAGGGGACTGGGAAAATGGTATGGCCCTCTACAGTCATACAATAATAATAATTGGCACAAATCCTATTTCTCTTCCTCTTCTTCCTCCACAACTGCAGATGCAGGTACACTCTTTCTTTCCATACATAAGGCTCCTGGGAGGAGAGTGGACTCAAACCAAAGTACATGTAGAGAACTCTTGCCTCTAGGAGATATTTTCTCCTTTCATGGAAGTCTCATGCAAGTCCTTCTAGGTGTAGCCAATTGCAGAGCTCTGAGCAGTCATCATTGTTCATAGTCAGAGGCCATAATTAATAACCCATTCCATCACAAAGGGTCATATTCCCTTAAGAGTCTACCATCCTCCAGGAACTACTTCCCCATTTATTTGTAGGTGCTTTTCCTGTCACTGGCTACTACCACTTGGTATCCAATGGGTTTTACTACCTATTCCAGTCACCAGTGGAATATTACACAGAAACTGTGAATCTCTTGAACTCATGTCACCTGGTAATTCTCATCTTGGAATACTAATTAGCCTATGATAGGGAAAAGATAAACGCAAAAGAAACAGAGGTACCATGTGTTCACAGATACATGGTGGATAAGTGGGAGATAGGGCAGCCACCTTCAGGTCAAAATAACCCCTCTCACTTGAAGCAACCAAGGGGAAAAAAACAGATTGGTGGGTCCCACTTTTGTATGCATTCTGTTCTGGCTGAGTAAATTGTGAGTCATCAGTCCATCTGGTTCTGCAGCCAATTAGAAGACTTTTTATCATCACACAGTATCTGCCCCTCAGCCAGTCATGGCTAAAAACTTGCTCCTCTTAACATATCTACATAATTGCTTGAACTGAAACCAGGCAAGAAATATCTGTGAATATTTCAAGGATGGTCTTCTCTCCACCCCCACCCTTCACAGGCCATCTCAACCCCTATTACTGAATATAACTGTAAACACTCATACAATTTTTCCTTCTCATAATTAAACATTCCTGCTATTTTTGCAGTTGCCACAGGAGAATTTTGAGTCATGCATAAAATAATAATACATTAGAGCAATCATTTGTATTCTTATATAAACATTGTTTTTTAGGTAGAAAATATTCTTAAAATATCTTCTTATTAACCTAGTTAGCCTATAGGGAATACTTTCTGTTATTTGAGTTTTTCCAGATTTGTATGATAAATTTTAAGGACCTCAAAGAAGTTCACTGGTTTTCCATCTGCACAGTTGTTGGGGGCAGTATCCACACTGATGAGATCATTGGGATTCATTGGGAAGTATTATTTTAGTTTTATTTGTGATTTGATTGATTATTTAGTAAGATCATGGAAATAAAGAAGGGGTAACTAGTTTGAATTCTATTCATTCAACGAATTCATTAAAAAAACATGCACTCATATAACAAATGTTAATTCCCTATTTTGTGCCAAGTACTTTGCTAGATTCTAGGGAAAACAGAGTTTAGAATTATAGATATAGAGTGGAAAGGAACCCTATAGGTTATCTATAACTTATTTAATCAAAATACTCATTTATAGAAGAGAGAATTGAAGCATAGCGATCATAGACTCATTAATTTAAGACTGTATGGGACTTCTAATCCAATTTTCTCATTTTACAGGTAAGTAAATTGAGGCACAGAGATGATACTTGTCATGTAGATAGTAAGCATCAAAGTAGGATTTAAATCACCAGAGTCAATGCTCTTTCTGTTGTTATCACACTAAGAGGTTAAGCAATTGCCTCATATCACACAGATAAATAAGTGACAAAACAATGATTTGAACCCTCATCTTCCAATATTTTAATAATTCAGCACTCTGCCCACTGCATCATACAACACTGTATTCTTTCGAAGATTTTCAGTTAAATTACTAACAACAACATACTTGGCTTCTACAAATCTACTACAAAAGCATCTGTTTTCTGCCAAGTGATCCCAAAATGATCCACAAAATCTTACCACAAAATGGTGAGAAGATAAGGTGCTTAAAAGATTATCAGGAATTCCAATTGCATACACACCTTATGAAGCCTAACAGGTTGTCCCTATTTAACAAAACTAAATAGGAGTGGATTTGGAAAGTGGTATTAGAATGTCTTCTTTGAAGGGGGATTCATAGAAATGTCTAAGAACTCTAAGATACTAAGTGAACTCTCCAATTAATCATTTCTAAGTTCTAGCATACTAGAATCTTCTTCTGGATCTCTTGATATTGTGTAGCTACTAGTAGAATACATGATGTCTATTAATTGTCCCACATCTTGCCTCATGATCAGTTCATCTTTTTGGAATATACATCTTTCTGATTTCATTTTTGACAATGTTTCTCTAAAGCAATTCTTTATTGGTAAAGGACTGTGGCCTATTCTTATGTACCACACATCTCTCCCTTACCCTTGGGTTGACCTTCAACTTCAATTCTCTAGAAACTGTAATATTCCATGATCCAAAGTTATGTGACATCACTTGAAGAATATTACTTTTTAAAATAGTAATTGAAACTTTGTTTCAAGAAAAAATTGTAAGTCATTAAAAACACCATATGGATGTGGTAGGAAGCAGTGTCCATATGTATGGATAATTGTACATATGTCCAATTTTTCTTATGCATTGATCAGTTTTTCTCATCTTTCTTTTTTTTTCCTTTTTCATAAAAAAAGTACTAGGTGAGGATGGCATTGAGATTGGGAGTATACTTCCAAGGATCAGACATTGAATGTATAGTGTATCTTCTATATGGATATATTTTATTCCCTATAATCTCTGCACAATTTCCTTTCTGTGTACAGAGCCTGAGTTATCGCCCAGGGATCTAATCAATTTTATTCTTCTGTAGTCATCAGAATCTCAAAATTATTAAAGATATTGACTCCCTGGGAATGAGAGGCAGTAAATCCTCATTCTATAGTCAGTCATTATAGGACTCTAGGGGGTCCATATCAAATGGGCCTATCTATGGTAAGCACATTCCCAGATTCTAATCTCCTTATTCTTGTGCTTCGGGATCAACAAATGCTGAGGCAAAAATTGTCCTCTCTCTTTTCTCTCTCTATAGTTCACTGTCTATCTACCTCAGTTCTACTTCTCACTTTTATTAAGAAACTTCTTTCTTTGGGTTCTTCCATTTTCTTCACATTTTATTAACTTAGCAGAAAGGCTTTCCTTCATTTGATGATTCTAATTCCTCCTGATCATTAGCTATGGGTATTCCCCAAGACTACAACCCAAGGCTCTCTCTCTTTTCCCCCTACTAGTCAGTTTTTCTCTCCGTGATTTCATTAGCTCCCATGGTTTTCAGTTATTATCTCCATGTACATGACTCCCAATCTACAAATCTGCAAATATAAACCTTTAGAGTCTTTAGAATTCCAGATCACTAAATGCACATGGGGCATTTCTCACTGTCTGTCTATACCAAAGGCATCTTAAACTCAACATGTCCAAAGCAAATCTCATTGTTTCTCTTTCCCCTTCCCCTTAAGCTACTACCTCTTCTTAACTTCTCTATTTCTGTCAACAATACTATAATATCATGGATTTAAAACTGAAAGGGATCTTAAATGTTGTATTTCAAACCTTCATTTTATAGATGAGGAAACAGACACACTGAGGTTAAGGACATATACACATACACATACACACACACACATAGGCAGCTCCAAATAACATGTAAATTATCTGAGGCAAGATTTGAATCCTGGTCTTTCTGATTAGAAGATCACAACTCTTATCCACTTTGCCATGCCATCTTTTTACTCTTCTAATCATCCAGGAGCCCAATTTCAGTATTATCCTCCACAAGTCACTTTTTCTTAGTTTGCATATCTAATCAAATCTTGTTGTCAAATCTTATCAATTCTATATATACAACATCACTCACATCACCACCACCACTACCCTCTTTCGGGTCTTCATTAGTTCTCACTTAGACTATTACAATAGCCTCCTAATTGGTCCCCCTTCCTCCATTCTCTTTTTTTTCTCTTTCATTCTTTATATTACATTTTTATTAAAGCTTTTTATTTACAGAACATATGAGTGATTTTCTACATTGACCTTTCCAAAATTTTTTTGGTCCAAGCCCACCAAGTCTGCCTGTGATGTATACCAGCTGTGCCCTCAGACTCCTCAGCTCTAAAACTAAAATAATAATACTTGTAGCATCTAACTCACAGGGTTGATCTGCGATTTTAAGGATATAACCAAAAAGGACATTTGGTTAAGTACTTACTTTATGCTAGCACTGGTGAACACTAATACACTAAAAAGTGAAACAGTATTTGTTTTCAGAGAGGCTATTGGAGGAGCCAATTCATTGTTACTATCTACAGACAAATAAAGGAGATTTATATTTTGTATTTTTTAAGATTAGGAAAGTACTTTCCATACTCTGATGCCACTTATTCCTCTAAAAAATGCATGTCACAATTATGGGTGTGTTAAGAGAAAAGTAAATATATATATAGGTATATGTAATATATACATATGTATATGCAGATTTAAGACAGACACTAGACACGTTATTTTATGGGTAATGTAAGGTAATTCCCTCTGTTGTTTCAGGTTAGCACCTTTTATGGAATTTACTACACTAAGTAACACCTCAAACCTAGTCATCTTAGACTCCTTACTCCCACCCCTCCATATCCATCATTTTCCCAAGGTCTTCGGATTTCACTTTTGCAGTATCTCTCAAATATTCTTTTCTCCTCTCATTGCCACCACTCTAGGGCAAGCCCTTATCACTTCCTGCCTAGATTCTTTCAAGCAGCCTGGAGGTGGGTCTGCCTGCCTCCTTTCTCTATGTATTCCATTCAATCCTCCATTCAGCCACTAAAGTGATTTTCCCAAAACTCAGGTCACAGGATATCACCCCCATCATTCAATGAACATAAGTGGATCCTTTTCACCTCTAGGATTAAATACAAAATCCTCTCCGATATTCAAAACTCTTTATGACCAACTCCTTCTTCCTCCCTGCCTCCTCTCCAAACTCCCCCCAAACTTTCCAGTCTTCTTACACCTTATCCCTTCCCACCAACTTATTCTTCTCTTTATCTAGTGACACCGACTTCCTTGCCAATCTAGAATAAGATACTTTTATCTCCCCTGGCATTTTCTCGGGCTATTCCCCAGGGCTGAAATGCCTCCCGTCTTCATTTCTGCCTACTGGTTGGCTTGATTTTCAAGTTCCAACTTAAACCATCTTCCTATCTTTCTACTGGAAGTCCTTCCCAACATGTTAATTCTAGGGCCTTTCCCCTTTTAATTATATCTCACTTAATCCTGTATATATAACTTGTTAGTGCTTATTTGCCTGTTTCCCCCGTTGAAGTCCAAGAAGACAGGGGCAATCTTTTTTTTGCCTCTTTTTATATCTGATTTGTGTCTGGCACATAGTAAATGATTAATAAATGTTTATTGACTAAAAATTAAGCGATTTGAATAGGGTCAAAGGCCGGACTTGATGCCGGGCAGGTCTTTCCTGTTTTGATGTCCATTCTTTATATCCAAGTACTTCTCATACCTTGGGAGTATGCGTTTATAACATAATAAATGATATGAAGCATTTTGAAAGCTATAAGTGTGATACAACACCCAGTGATTGTTATTCTCCTAGGCTTCTTCACTCCTGCGGGGAGAGGAAAGCCAACTGTCACCTTTCCTTCCATTTCAATATGGGATTACTGGCATTTTCTTACACTAAAAGGATGCAGATTATGTACCAAGATTCTATAAGCACATTGGAATTCCCTAAACAATAGGAAGGGATTCCTTGAATTTGCTTGACGGGGAAATCTTAGCCATGGGCACTTCCATTTTTAGTAATTTTTTTTTGCCAATTTGATTGCCTTATAAACAAACACAATACATAAATAGAAAATACAAAGACAAACAGTGCTGTGGAGGAAACGTAAGATACTACATCTTTGCGATTTACAATTTTGGCTTTTGAGGTAGAAAACTTGCGCTTCAATGTTCCCTTATAACATTTCTTTTTCCTGGAAGCGTTTTTCCTAGCGCAGCTCTTTTCCTACGCTCATTTCCCTGGGTAGCCTTCCTTAGACTGAAGACACACTTCCCTATCCCTGGAGGGGAGTGGCCCCTGGAGCCAGCAGTGCAGAGGACTTCCCCCCCTGGGCCGGGTCGTGGGAGGAGCCGCGGGAGAAAGTGGAGACGGAAGTGCTCGCTAGGAGAGTCGCTCACACGCCCTGGGAGTCAGTCAGTCACTTGTCAGCGCTGACCCGCGCCTGAGACAGCGCAGCTCCTGCCCTCTAGGTGAGTGACTAAGCTGCGGGCTTTAGAGGAAGCGGCTGCAGGGCCGCTGCTCGGTCCCGGAGCTGAGTTGCCGGGAAAACAAGTGGATGAATAGCCCTAGAAGTGGAGGAAGAAAGAGAAAAGAGAGGTCGGTGAAGGAGAAAAAAGGAGCGAGCGGTGAAAGTCCTACTGTTGTGTGGGATCCTCAGGTGCTCAGCCCCGCTCCGGCTCTAGGTTTCGGTACAAGGAGCGAACACTATGCTCTCCAGAGTGCATTCTGCCCTAGTTAGCCCTGGATAGAGTGTTAGGAGCCCTGAGGGGTGAAGGGGCCAGCTACCGGCCCCGGGGGAGCTGGGCGATGGCGTGATCCCTGGAAGGAGGCGGTCCTGGGAGGTCTGTGGCAGGCAGCTCCCTGGGACCCGGGGGATGGAGGGCCTACGGGGTGAAAAGGGAGAAGTGGTAGCTACTACTCGCGGAGGTTCGGTGGGAGCTTGCTTGGGAGCGGGAGCATTGGGGGGCGGGCGGGCGGGCCGGCAGGCGACGGCGGCGGCACCTTAGCCTAGCCCAGCCCAGCCCAGCCCAGCCCAGCCCAGCCCTGCCCAGTCTTCCCGAAACGGAAAGAGCCTCTGGGCAAAGCCCCAGAAGCCTCCCCCGCTCTGCTCCGCTCAGCCAGCGGGTCAGTCTGTCAGCCCGCCCGCAGGGATTGGCTTCTGGGCGTTCTCTTCATTTAAACTTTTTGCTGGTTACTTTTATTGGTATTTCTCTTGGGGAAGGGAGGAGAAGGGGAGTTAGGGGGGAGGTTGTTTATTTCCTTTCCTTTGAAATACACATGCACATAACCTCCTGTCTCCGAGAATTGCTTTTCTTTTGCAAAAGCTAAATATTTACAGTTGTGTAACCTGTTTGTGGCCAATTGCAGTGGAAGTAGCAATAAAGCAAAGTCTCATTAATTAATTTTTAAAATACAAGCCTTACTGTAAGCTCCTCGAAGTCAGAGGCGTTCAGTTTTGTGTCTATTCCCAGAGCCAGACAGTGCCTAGCATTTAATAATTGGTTTTTTTTTTTCCAGTGTTAGATATTTCTTTTTAAGATTATATCTTTGACAACAAGTGGGGAAAAATAAAAGGGAAGAAGCCGGGAAGAAGTAAGTGCTCAGGAAACAAACTCATAGCTAAGCTGGGTTGGGCAGGTTTAGGGTGTGATCGCTCGTTCTGATCCTCGGGTTCAGGCTTCCTGACTGTCAAAGCGTCTGAAATCAGCCTACTCTGAGAGCCAGCTCCTGAGCCTTATTTGGCCAACAGGGCAAAGCGGGATCCTGCTTTATGGAAAGCTGCCTGGTCGACCTTTTTCATCCTGTGTCTCTTGCTTTTTAGCCCTTCAGCTCTAACCTCCTGTGTTTTTAAATCCCAACCTGTCCTAAGAGATGTTTTGATAGAGCAGAGTTTTTCTGTTTAGTTATTGTTTATTTTCATTAACTTCTGGTGTTCAGCGAGTGTTCTCCCCCCCCCCCTTCTTAAAAGACAGCTGGGATTCTGGAATTCTGAAAGTGTGGGGGGATTGATACTAAGCTTCCTGTGTATGTATTGTTCCTTACCGGCTGCAACCACTTTGCAGATTGTTTTGACTACCCAAAGAAGAGAACCTAGATACATGCAAAAATTTGGTATTTTTTACATTTTTAAATTTAGTTTCCTGCTTGTTTCGTATGGTGTTTTGAGGGAGCTGTCACATAATGGTTTCCATAATAGCCCAAGAAAAATCAGTAATAATAATTAGACTTAAATATATTATAAGTCGAGCTAAAATATGAAGAAAAATACATACATGGAGAAAAGTACAATACATATCTTTGACAATGCTGGTGCAAAATGTTCAGTAGTAAAGGAAGAAAAAAAGAAACCTTAAATTAAATAATTATAAACATTTATGCTCATGTTACATGAATTTTCATGCAAAGAATATTAAAAAGCACAGGAAATCGAACCAGTTGGATCTATTTGTACCTGTAAAATGCAGGGTCATTTTTTTAAGGGGTGGAAGGAAGACATCACTCTATGGTTTCTAAATTGGCACTATCATCTTTCCTTAACAATTACTGCAAGGAATTTCTTCTTTAGAACAGGGAAAGCACAAGGTTGTATATCACAGCTTACTACCTTTTGCATTTAGGTATTATCCTCATTTGTTCACAGAGTTTTCCCAGTTGTATAGAGAGACTGCTCTTTGACCACAGATTGGCCTTAATTCAATATCATTTACCTGGGGGAGGAGGGGAACGTAGTCTAGGATTCTATAGTCTGTTACCTAGTTTCTTCTATTTAACTCTGATCCATGGCTGGGCCAAGATTTCCTAGTATTTTCTGCATACTTTCCCTTTATGAAAAGCAAAAACCAATCTGGGGTAAGCAAATAGTTTTTGGTTTTAGGACCCTCAGTGCTTCATATATGCAACTGTGAATTTGAATATGATATCAATGGGTATAGAAATTTAGATCTCTTGAGCTTCTGGAAAAAATATTTTAGAAATAGGTGTCTGAAATTTGTAAATGCTTAAAATTTGCCAGCAATCTCATCATGCTCAGTGATAAATATATATGTTGTATGTGTGTATGCATATATATGCATGTATATTTCTTTTTCTTTTCCCCTCTCATTTTAAAAAGTCTTGAATAGTTGAATAGAATAAATCATTGTGATTTAAACCTTTCCCCTACTCCCAAATAATCATATAAATGTTCACACTCTATTTGAAGAATAAAATGCAACTTTGGGCTCATAGTGATTAAAACAGGGGCATACTTTATCTTCTTGGTTGTGCTTTTCCCATAATTTCCTTTATTAAGCATCTGAAATTTTACCTACAATGTTTTATAGTAATTATAGGATTATGGAAATAGCAAGATCTTCAAGGTCATCAAATTTAACCCTCATCTTATAAATGAGGAAACTGAGGCCTCAAAAAGTTAAGTGACTTGTCTACTTAATGCACAGGATAGTAAGTAGCAGATGTATTTGAAGCCATTCTTTTAATCTTGTGGTCCACTGGATTACTCTTTTAAACTTGGCTTATAAACTTCCTCTCACCTTATTTCTTCCTTATCCCCTGCAAGACCCTAATTAAAATGTCTAAGTAACACAGCATTACCTATTTTAGGGAAAAGTTGATGTAGACTTTGATAGCTAGCAAAAGTCCTACAAACAATAGATTGCATTATATAGTGTGGTAATTGTTTTTAAAAGAAAACAATTTGAAAGAATTTAATATTTGAAAAGCAGGATGCTGAACTCCTCTGATTTACAGGCTGTAGGACTCCTCACATGTATTACAGGGGAACTTAGAATTTGAAGTAGAATTGAAGGCTTCTTGCCAACTGCAGTCAGAAGAATGTATGAGGTGGGTGTGTGTTGGGAGATCATCTGAAATTAAGTCTGAAATAGAATCTTGCTCTTTTTTACATGCATTAAAAGAATACTGCAAAACACTTTGTTACAATTTTTTAAAAGAAGCCACATGTAATAAAATTGAATTGCAGCAAGTTGTAAAAATGTTCATGTCTAGAAATATATTCTGGAATGGAATTTTCATACTATGGAAACTGGCAGACCTGTAGTAATTACATATAAAATGTTGGATTCCTTTTCTTAGATGGAAATTTATGAGAGTTTAATATAGCTCCCATTTTACACACACACACACACACACACACACACACACTCACTCACTCACTCACTCACTCACTCCTAAACATTATATTGTTTTTAAATAGGCTACTTAAAGATGACTTAGGTTTTTCAATAAATTGTTTAATTAGGTCTTTAATTATCCTTCACAGGTATTTTTATTACCTGAAAGTGGACTTTGAATTGCAAGAATCATGAGCAACTACAGCGTATCCTTGGTTGGCCCAGCTCCTTGGGGCTTTCGACTTCAAGGTGGCAAGGACTTCAACATGCCTTTGACCATCTCTAGTGTAAGCATATTTTTACAGCTTTTAAACAGATGTCAATTGCATCATGTGGTACCTAATTAGTAGAAAGAAGTCTTTCTGTAAATGAAACCGTTTATTGAGTACACCCAATGTTTATTCCGCAGGTTTGTTTCTTATGATGTGGACGTACAGCAAATTATTAACTATCCAGAAAGAATGATGAGGATAAAGCCTTCCTTACATAAATCTTACCAAGCCACTATTTTTAACAATCAGTTTCAATATTTTTCCCTAAACAAAATTATCTGAAATGAAAGTTCTACTTTACATAATGGGAAAGACATTGCAATGAAAACTGAATTCTAGCCCTGACTTTATCACTAATTAGTTGTATGACTTTAATGAGTCAGTCTCTATCCTTCAGTTTCCTCATCTGTAAAATGAAAAATTGGTTGAATGAGATGTTTTTTAAGTCGCTTTCTGCTCTCAAAATTCCATGTTGGTCACTTGCAGCATCCTAAGATTTGGGAGCTGAAAAGAGACCCTATAAAGTCTGACCTCTGTCATTTTATAGATGGGAAAACAGTAGCTCATTTCACTGTATTTATTATATGTCCTCTGCTCCTGGTAGAGGTCATGGGTAAGCAATGAAATGACCATAATTCAAACACTCTTCTGAGAATTGATTATTTGCTTTTTCTTATAATATATGTATATATTTTCTATATATTTTGGTTACTTATTTTGAAAGAATATTTCATTTTGATATTATAATACATCCTGTGTTTTGATCCACTGCCATGCATACTAGACAAATGGTAGGCTATATTACTATTAACTTATCTGGCAAGTTGTGTGATTTAGTTGCTTTTTATAGCATTCCTCCATTAATTTTTTCTTGAGGGCGTCAGGGTTAGGTGCCTTGTCCAATATCACCTAGCTAAATAAGTGTCTGAGATGGAATTTGAAGTCAGGGCCTCCTGATTTCAGGACTCTCTTCACCAGGTAGCAGTCCCTCATTCATCCATTTAAAAAAAAAAAAAAGATGTAAAGGACTTGAGTTTGAATTCCTTCCCTCAAGCTCCTACCAGCAGCTGTGTGATCTTGAATAATTCACTTGACTTGTTTGAATCAGTTCTTTTCATTCATAAAGTGGTGACAGTATCTCCATTAATCACTTTATCTAGTTGTTTATAAACTATTAAGTGTATTACTGTTTGTTTTGTGAGTGAAATAAATCCTGCTTGTATTTTTAGTCAGTTCTTGTCTCTTTTCTCTTGGAGATCAATTTGTATGTCACTTTTCAGTATGAAACCCTTCCAATATTTGATAGAATTGTGGGTATTTTTTGTTAGTGATTTATTGTTTTCAGTGTGGTAGCTCTTCTGCTATTGAATAATTTTGATGAATATAGGATACTTGAAGATGGTATCTTGTTTTGGAAGTATTGTTCTGTATTAAACATTGCATACAATTGTTTTCATTTTGTTGCTGTGGCTAAAAAAAGATTAAGGAGCTTCTTTGTGTACACTACTTTAGGTGATTTCATCAATAAACAAGTTGATTTTGCTATTGTTGTTTTGATCTATGAATAAAAGAAGATGTCTGTAAGATTTTGGTAGCTTGTTTTCCTTTTTGGTTTTTTTTTTCTTTTTAATGTTTTTCAGCCTCCTGGGCTGATAATTTTAAGTCTCATGTTGTGATCCTGATACAACAGAATATTGTGTATATATGTGGGTTCCCCACCCTTCTTCTCTCCTGGCAAATTAGAAATGCTTTCCTTTTGTGGCCAGAGTGCTAATTAAAGGTTTTTAAACATGCTGATTAAAAGAGAATATGGCAACAAAGCAGCTAAATTATTTCTGTTCTATTACAAAAGTCTCCGCAATCTCTTGTGACCTTCTCCAGCCTTGTGCATTGGGGCATGCAGTTCATTTTGGAATTGGAGAGGAGGGGAAAATGGAGGGAAGCAGAGAATGAGGATTCTACTATAGTGATTGTGACAGCACCTTGTAATGATTTTTAACTCTTTGTAATTTTATTTAAATTTGACCTGTGATGCTATACAGTAGAAAATAATGCACTTATTTGTTTTGATAAACAACTTTATGAATGTATCACAAAATTACTCATCTGTATGTTATATTGCTTTATTCTTATACATTGTTGTATTATAGTGTTTGTGATGGATCAAATTGTTGTATTACTCCCTTATATTAAAATTCATTTTTATATTATATTTTAATAGATCGTTTATGCTGGATTGGTATGAAAAATTTCAGTGAACAAGAAATTCCCTAATTCCCAGTATCATGATATGATCTAAAATTAAAACTATCCCGTAATCCACCCAATTCAATCCCAGTTTAGATTTAAATGAATAAAATTTTATTTAAAGGCCTTAATACTTATAGTCAACATATTTGTAGGAAAGTTGGTATTTATTTTTATTATTCCTGTTCTGTTAAATCTAAAACCAACATAGCTTTCTTTCACAGAAATGATGGTATGTTTGTCAATCAAATCCTGATACTTGAGACTTTACAAACTTTTTTGTGCACTAGAATTTTATTATAGCAGATAAATATTCTATTTTTTAGAGTTTGTAAACATTTTTCTTTTATAGAGATTTGATTTTAGCAATACTAGAATCTTAATTATCTGCTATAAAATATTGACATCCCATATGACTTTGGACATTCTTCCCCTGGTAGAGCTTTTCATATGTCTTTTCTTGAATTCTTAAAGTAAGAATAGGAAACTCTGCAGACTTTTTTCTAATAAGCCCTCAGATTACTATAACAGCATGATCAAATGTTATTGCCTCCAATTTCCCATCCTTCTAATGACTGCTTGGCTGTAGGAGTTTGATGTCTGTCTTTTTATGACCCTATAGTCTTGGAATTGCCCTAAAGCCATGGAATGTGGAGATGGGTTTCATTGTAGTCGAGTAAGGTTTATGGTCTTTGCCAACATATTTTATAAGGAGAACTAGAAAACTAGTTGCAAAATCCAAAGCCACATTTTAGGCATAATATGATATTCCACATGATGAAATTATCTTATTATAGATTTATGTATACTTACTTGTTAAAATATAGTACACTAAAGTTGAAATATTGTGATTTGGGATTTTTTTTATGATTTTGTTATGTAAGATACTTTTAGACTCCCATTCTTTGGATTTATTAAAAGCAACTTTTCTAATTCTTGATAAATTTAGAAAAAGTTTTAATAGTAAGAGTCAGATCAGGTTTTAGATTTTGAATTCAAACTGACTACATTCACTAGTTTGTATAGAGAATATTCTGTCATAAAATGAGTTCCTTCTTTGTGGGGTAAATAGTGTGGGAGGTAAAAAGGCACTTTTTAAGTCATTCTCCCCCCCCCTCCCTTTTTCTTTATCCACTTAGAATCCATAGTAACTCAGTGAATTTCTTAGGGACATATAGTTAAGTGTTGGTTCATTATGAAGGGTAGAAAGAAACCAGAGTATAATACTGTGGACTCACTGATTCAGCACATAGTATTGAGTATCTCCTATGTGCAGTGAATTTGTACACTATTCATGGTTATTTCCCGTACCTGATATGCTCTCCCTCTTCACCTCTATTTTCTGTCTTACTTGACTTCCTTCAAGACCCATCTGAAATTCCATTTTCTACAAAAAAGCCTTTCCAGATACCCCTCAATTTAGTAGGGCTCTCCCTGGCTTTGTAATCTCCATTTTATAATCTATGTACTTAATTTATACACAGCTAATTTTGTGTTGCCTCCTCTATTAAAAAGTGAGTTCCTTGAAAGCAATTACTCTTTTTGATCTTTCTTTGTATCCCCAGCACATAAAGTAATAGGTAGCACATAGTAGATATTAAGAGGAATGAATGCTTTTTGACTGACTTGGTAGCCCTGGCCTAAGAACTATATTGATTCAAGATATTTATTCTGACTTCTAGAAATTTACAGGCTAGATGGTTTCAAGTTTTGTAGGCCTCCCTCATCTGTTGAATTTCTACATATTTTTTAAGCTCAATACAAGATATGAAATTTATATAGTATTTTTAAGGTTTAAAAAATGTTTCTTTCATATTCTCATTTGATCCTTATAACAATCTTCTGGTGAAGTGGAATTATCCACATTTTATAGATGAGAAAATTGAGTCTAAGAGAGGTTAATGGATTTGGCATTTGGTCACATGGCTAGAAAGTAGAGTCACAATAAAAAAAAAATTAAAAAAAAAAAAAAAAGGATGGGAGGCAGCTAGGTGGTGCCATGGATAGCGCACCAGTCCTGAAATCAGGAGGACCTGAGTTCAGATTTCAGCTCAGACACTTAACACTTCCTAGCTGTGTGACCCTGGGCAAGTCACTTGACCCCAGTGGCCTCAGGAGAAAAAATGGGTACATGGCTTATGCTAAGAAAAAAGGCAAGAGATAGTCCTTTCCTTCAGGAAACTCAGAAATATGTACATAAAAGCAATAAGTAGGATAAATAGGAAGTAATTAAAAGAGGCAAGGCACTAAAATATAACGGGCTTGAAAAAAAGGCTTCCTGTCAAAGATGGGATTTTAGTTAGAACTTAAAAGAAGCCAAGGAGGCCAATAGGCAAGAGAGGAGGAGGTACAGCATTCCAGGCACAGGGGGACAGTCAAAGAAAATACCTAGAACAGAGATGGAGTGTTTTGTTCTTCAAACAATCAGGAAGCCAGTGGCATTGGATTGAAGAGTATTGGAAGAGTAAATGTAAGAATGGCAATTAGGTGACTAAGTAGATAGAGCTTCAGATCTGGAGTCAGGAAGAATCAGTCATTTTTCTGAGTTCAAATCTGGCTGCAGACACTTACTAGCTATGTGATTTTGGGCAAGTTACTTAACCCTGTTTGCCTTAGTTTCCTCATCTGTAAACTGATTTAGAGAAGGCAATGGCAAACTGCAGTATCTCTGCCAAGAAAACCCCACATGAGATGAAGAAGAATCACACAGGACTGAAAAAAACTGAATGACATCACAGTGTAAGAAGATTGGAAAGTTAGGTTTTAAAGGGCTCTGAAGGTTAAATAGAATTTTGTATTTGATCCTGGAGGTAAAAGGGAACATTTGAAATTTATTGAGACATGATTGGATCTGTACTTTAGGAAAATCTCTTTAGTGGCTGAAAGGATGGATTTGAATAAGGAGAGACTTGAAGCAGATTTTTGCAAGAGTCCAGGAATGAGGCAGAGAGTTGCACCAGAATAGTGGTAGTGTCAGAGAAGAGAAGGAGGTATATTTGAGAGAGGTTGGAATGATGAAATTAACAGGCCTTGACAAGAGATTGGCTAAGATTGATAAGAGATAGTGATGAGTCCTTAGGTTATGAACTTGGGGTGGGGAGACTAGTAGGATGGTGTTGCCTTCTATAGTAATGGGGAAGTTAGGAGACAGGGAAGTTTTAGAAGGAAAGATAACCAATTCTGTTTTGGACATAGTGAGTTTTAAGATGCCTATTGAACATCCAGTTCAATATATCAGAAAGGCAGTTAGAGAAGTAAGACTGGAGGTCAGCAGAGAGGTAAGGAAAAAATAGATCGCTTTGAGAGTCATCTGCATAGAGATGAAATCACCAAGTGAAGTAATAGAGAGATGAAAAGAGTGCTCAGAATCCTGAAGGATATTTATCATAATTCTAATCTTGAAAAAGACCCAGCAGAGGGAAATAAGGAATATCTGAAAGATAGGAGGAAACCAGGAGAGAGCAGTATCCTAAAAACCTAGAGAAAAGAGAGACTGTCAAGGAGAAGAAAATAGTCATTAATATTCAAGTTCAAGGAGAATAGGAACTGAGAAGAGATGGTTGTTGGATTTGGCTGTTTAGAGAACATTGGTATCATTGCATAGAGCAGTCTCAGAAGTCAGATGGTAAGGGACTGAAAAGGGAAAAAATAAAGGGATCTGTCATATGACCTTTTCAAAGTATTTAGCCACAAAAGATAGATATAGGATGAAAATGAGTAGAGATGGAAGAATTAGGTGAAGACATGGAATAGTCCCTAAATTAAAAAAAAATAAATTAAACTTCCATTTTGAAATAAAACATATATACACTAAAGCATATACACATCAGAACACAGAGGATTCTGTATGAAGGGTAAATAAATATATACACATATACATACACATAGATACTTTTGCCAAGTACTGTGCTGTTTTTTTAAAAAAACAAATATATCATTTGTTTCTCACAACAATCCTATGAGGTATGAAAACATAAATCTATGTTTTATACCACTTGTTTTTAAAAATACATATATACATATATTCAAATTTTACCTTACTTTCAAAACTATCCTGCTTGTCTCTGCTTCTTTCCAAACTTGCTTCTAATCTCTATGTGCATTTTAAAAAATTCTCTTGTTTTTCTTTACTTTACCTTCCAACACCTAGTTTGTAAGTTAATAATAATAATAATAAAATGCTAGTTACCTTTTAAGTAGTAACAGAAAATTTGACCTCTTTTCCTTTAGTTTATTTACTAATTTAGACTTACATGGATGGAAAAGATAAAAGCATCCGTAAGTTTAAGAAGTAATACGTGTGTGTGTATACATGTTTTATATATGCATACATATACTTTATATATGTGTATATGTAACATATATATATATACACATACATAAAATATGTAATTGTTGTTAGAATTCAATCTACTATAGAGCACATCTTAATCCAAATTACAAATATATATTGTAAAAGCCCATTGGAACATTATTAGTCTATAAAGACATTCTCCTATTCAGTCTTCTTTTTTTTCTTCTATTCATAATATCCTTAAAATGTATACCAGATAATTAGGATTGATAATTTTGAATATAGTTTTCCATGGATTATTTTCCCCATCTTTTTGAAAGTACAAAATAGACATAGATAACTATACTAGTATTCTTTTGAACACTTCTTGTTACAATATAAACTTAAAAATGTAACCTACACATTTTGCATCATCAAATTCTAATTTTTTTTTTAAATTGCTGAGGCAATTGGGGTTAAGTGACTTGCCCGCGGTCACACAGCTAGGAAGTGTTAAGTGTCTGAGGTCAAATTTGAACTCAGGTCCTCCTGACTTCAGGGCTGGTGCTCTATCCACTGCACCACCTAGCTGCCCCATCAAATTCTATTTTTAAAAAGTTTCTCTGATACTTAACAGTTCATAGTGGAAAGAGACCTCAAAGACTTTCTAGTCTAACAAAAAAAATCCTTTTTGCTACACACCTGAGAAAATATCATTTGAAGACATAAAGTATAAGGAATAGATTTCAGATAGTGATTTTGCTTTTTTTGGCATAAAGTCTAAATTTGGTTCTTTGCAACCTTTAATGAATGAACATTAATATATAGTATGATATTGCTCTATAGACAAAAAGTTAAAGATGAAATAGCCTTTGCCCTTAAGGAGCTTACATTCTCTGGGGAGATACAATAAATACTTATACAAGAAGATATTAAAAAATGTACCAGGTACTTTTAGGGAAGGCTGTAGAAACTGGAAGTATCAGGATAAGCCTTATATAGAAAGTGTCATTCATCCATTCCGGCTGTTTCTGCTGTCTGGGGTCAAGATGATTTTTTTTTATCCATTCATTCCACATGAAAGCCCTTTAAATACTTGAAGATTGTGAAAGTTTGTCTTCTCCAGGATAAACATTCCTTGTTCCTTCACTGGATCTTTCTGTGACATGGACTCAAATCCTTTATCCTGGTTGCCCTTCTATGGACATTTTTTACCTTATCAATGTCCTTCCTAAAATGGAGTGCCCAGAATTGATCACAATATTCATGAAGTGGTCTACACAGTGCAGAACAGAGCAGAGCTGTTATTCTCTCCCCCCCCCCCCCCACGAGGTCTGGACATTGTCTCTATCAATGCAATTTAAAATCTTTTTCCCTTTTTTTGGATGCCACTTCTTGGTGAGTTTGCACTAAATCCCTTTGGTTTTTAGCAGATGAACTTGTGTAGCCACAATTTCAACTCATACTTGTGAATTTCATTGTTTGGACATAAGTATAAGACCTAACCTATATCCTTATTAAATTTATTGAAATTGGCCTCAGAATCCATTTACAAATTTCTTAAGCATTCCTCTGATGCCTATTATAGTGTCAGGAATGGTTGCCTCCTCATCATTTCACTGAAGACCTTTCAAATTGACAGAGAAACATAATGATTATTGCTTTGTGACATCATTCAGCTAGTTCTGAAACTGACTTCTTGTACTGTCATATAACCCAAATCTTATCTTTTACAGAATGATATGAAAGATTTTCTCTAACAATTTACCAAACCTCTAGGCCAATTAGAGCTATCTTATATTTCAGAATGTCCTAAAATTAGGAAATAAAATATTTACAAAATATTTTATGCATTAATACAATTAAGAACAACATCATGGATCTAAAACCTGACACATAGGAAATAGTTAGATGAATTGTTCTGGTCAAAACTTTCATCATTTATCAGCTAATATTTCGGAAGTGTGAGCCTATCTATGTTTTAATAAGGCTGTCTGTTACTGGTTCACCCTGGAGATCTTTCTTGTTTGGTCACCTATTATATATTTCACTATTTTAGAGTTTGCTTTGCATATTTGGCTAAGTTTTGGTTGCATATGTATTGACAATTGTAATTCCTGTTTCTCTGGCCAACTGAAGATATTTGTTCTTTTATGTAACTTTAGTCTACTCATTGTTTTTGAGATATACACATATAAAATATTTTAAAGGGTTGACTGCAGGATAGATTTAATTACCGATTGGTGAGATGCTTTCTCTTGAGATCCATTTTTACACTGTTAAATGAGTGGAATCATGTATGACTTTTTCCTACTTTTCATATCTTTACTGGGATACTATTTGTGGTTAACTCTATGGGGCAGAGATTTGACTGACTGAAATCTATGACTTATATGTGTAAGAGGGAGAATGTGGAAATTGCCTTTTTTATATCCATATAGAGTATAAGCTCCTTGAAAATATAAAATAGGAGGAATAAAAAGAGATATTTATACAACATTTGCAGACTTCAAAACTCTATATAAATTTAGGCAGATAGGTGGCACAGTACATAATGTTGGACTTGGAATCAAGAAAACTTAAGTTCAAATCCAGCCTTAGACAGGCTGGATTTATGTATGACCCTGGAAAAGGCATTTGATCAGTTTGTGCTCAATTTCTTTATCTGTAAAATGAGGGTAATAATATCACTTGCTAACCAAAATTATTTTGAGGATTAAAAATGAGATAATATTTTTTAAAAACTTTGCAAATCTAAAGGTGCTATATTAATCCTAGTGATGATGATGATGCTATGATAATATCAACTGTTTAGCATTTGTCTTTTTATGGCATATAATAGAACCCTCCCTACTCTGACCCTTACCCTTGCTCCCTACCCCTTAATGGTGATGGGTCATTCCTGTGGAGCAGACCATCCTGATGTGTCCTAAGGTTTCCTGGACTTTTCTACTCTGCAGTTGAATTATCCTACATGTGTTAACCTCCCTAATTAGAATGTGAGCTGTTTGAAAGCAGAGACTGGCTTCTTTTTCTATTTCTATTCCCAGAAATGCTTGACACGTAGTGTTTACTAAATGCTTTACATTTATTCATTCATTCATTAAAGCCTTTTGATTGATTGATAGATGAAAAGGATGTGCTGCAGAAACATGGCTCTGCTTAGTCATTGGTTCAGGATCCAGTCATCCGAGAGGGCTGAGGTTTGTGGTGATAGCTGACAAGAATTCTTTTGGCAGAGCCTACTCTAGGGAAAATTGAGGATAAAATTTGTTTTTAGTTTCCATTACCTATTTTTAAAAACATTCTTTGTCCCTCCTCCCCCAGCCTCCTTGTTCTTGATGTTATTGTGCTGATTTAGGTCTCTGGTCTGGGCAACTTCTTAGCCTTTTCTGTGTGTTGTGAATCCCTCTGTCAGTCTTGTGAAGCCTACAAACTCCTTCTAAGAACAGTCTTTTTAAATAAATAAAATGAAAATGCACAGGATTACAAAATAAACTAATTATATATATGTATATATATATATCCCCACCTTTGTTACAAACAATATAAACGAATAGAAACTAATCTATTTTTTTTAAAAAGTCCAAGGACCCTGGTTTAGAATCCCTGTCAGAAGAAAGCCATCTGAAACCTTGTTTGCATTAATTTGACAGGGTGTGTGTGTGTGTGTGTGTGTGTGTGTGTGTACACACACATTTAAAAGGAAAATCTGAGAAAATAATGCTTGGTATAAAAGTAAAAAATATTTTATATGGTTTCAATATTCAAAACAATAGGTTTTTGGAAGGGTGCTGGGATGAGCTATCACCATTCCTTAAATTAAAACACATTGCCCCATCTGCCACTTGGACTGGAACTGCTAATGGACAGTTCCAGGCAAACCCCCAGATTTTCTCCAGGGGTGGAATTTAGAGATCTTTATAGCCTCAACCTTAGTCTTGTTCCCCTTCCCCCACACCTGAACCCCCAGTTCTTCCCTTGACTGATTACCTGGTTACCTGGGAGTGGCGATTTTTTTCTGCCTTCTGATTCCTCCTTAGCCCAGAAACCTCATTGTGTTCTTCACAGCTCTACTTCCCCCACCCTTTTCTCCCAAACCCTTATGCCAGACCAATTCTTAAATATCCTAGAAATCTCAAAATTCTGCAAGAGGGGCTTCTTACCTTACTCCCATCAGGCAATGGCTGATTCTCAGGTAAGTGATCCTCTAACCCCACCTTTGGTACAAACACTTCGAGTTATGGTTCTGATTCTAGGACCTCTCTTTGTGCCACTTGTAAAAAACAAAAACAAAACAAAAAAAAACCCCAGTAAACTGAGAAGTAGCATTGCTGGGAGCCAGAAAGAAGGATTAGGCCACCAGAAGGTCAGAGGGCATGTAGCATAAGGGCAGTTTTTTCCCTTGTGCATTTGAGAAAGGAATGTTGTCAATGACTTGTAATACTTGGGATTTCAAGCCAAATTTGGTTCTTATGAATTGATAAGTTTTCTTTTCTTTCTTTTACTTTGAATTTCCTGGTGGTAACTTTTAAACAATTTTGGTTGTTAAATGCTATAATCTATTAGCTGTCTATATATAACTAATTGTGTTTTACTTATTTGTTAATTGTATAAAGTGGGGAAAGTTTTGAACAGAAGTTGAAAACAGAATCAGACTTTCTGTTGCCTTAACTTTTAGCATTCTGAGTAAATTATTTGCATGTAAATAAGTTTCTTCAGTTAATCAGACAGTGTATTATATTTTTATGTAATTTGAAAAAAATTTCAATTTTGTTATATTGACAATTGTATTGTCAGAATATCCTGGGAGAAGTTTTAAATTAAGAAATACTTGTTTTTCTTTATAATAAAGTAGGAAATTTAAATAATATCACTGTTTTATATGTGCATAGATATTTTTCAGTGTTCCATCATTTGCCATATTTTGCTTTTCTTGTAAGCTATAAGGATTATTCTCATTTTGCAAATAGCAAAATAAACTCCAAATTTGTCATATATCAGATATTGGAAAATATATAGATTTATACACACATAAGCAATATTCTATGAATAGATTCTTAAAGAAAAGTACTTGGAACATGTATTCCCTTTGGCAAATAATATTAAAAGTTTTTAGAAATTTGTAAATGGCATATGAAAGATTTTTCCCAGTAATAGGTAGTGGCCTACAGGAAATTACTACTTTTATGACTGGACTGAATGTTCAATCAGATGACCTACTGATAGACTGGTAAGAGAGGAATTATCATTTGGCATTTGAAAATGAGCTTTATATGTTTCTGTTATAACCATTAGATTCTATCTTGGTTGGAAATTTCAGTAAATCATGCAAAATTTGACTGTCTCTAAAGCTCATCAGACCTTTCCTGTACTTTACTAAGTTGCTCCTGTCAATATTTTAAGTTTTTAGTTTTCTGTTTTCTCTGATTCACTATCTACATTAACCCAGTGAAAAGATTATCAAACTACGATTAAAATTTAAGAAACTCAAGACATCTGGGGTGTTTTTATTTGTTTATTTAGAGGATGTTAAAGAATGCTATGAGAGAAAACTTTAAGCAAAATATTTTATTGCCAACTAAATTGGTTTGTCAGCCTCTGAAAACATCCTGGTATTAAATAGGAAAGGATAATTAAAATCCTGATGTTAATAAAGTCAGTAATTCCAATAACATTGCATTTGTTTGGTGCTTAATATTTTTCTAAAAATTTCTTAAGGAATAAGTTTAAGAATTTAAATATGTTCTCCTTAAAATTAAATATCTAGATTCTGCAGATTCTGAAAGATGTCAGCAAATTGTTCAAGTTTTGGAATTTGTTTCTCTCTCCATAATCATTGTTTTTGTGAATGCAGTTGACTTAAGTTTTCGAGTTTTTGTTGTATCTCAAAAAAAAAAACCAAACCATATATATGTTTTAGGACACTGTGTCTTTATGTTAAACTGATCCAAAAACAAATTATGAGTAAAACTTTTAAAATGATAGAAAAAGATGATATAATGTTAATTTTAATCACCTCCGTCTCCTCTTCCTTTTCCTCTCCTCCTTCTTTTGCAAATAGGAAAACGAAAAGCTTATAAACCTGAACTTTTAAAGTTTTTTTCCCTTACTATCTAATGCCATTTTCTTTCATGCTTCTTTGCCCACCCTACAAATCCATAGAAAAAAACAAGGATTTTTTTTTCTTTGTTGGCTCAAGGTATTTTGGTAGTAATAAGACAAAAACTAATGGATATCAAATTAAAATTTTGCTGTTTTACTTCTGTTTAAACTACAGGTAGAGCCTGGTGAACTTAAGGAAATGTAATTCTTTTATTTTCTTCCTTCTACTCAATATATGCCATTGTCTTGAAAAGACTGCATACTGTTTCATGGTTTATAATCTGCTTAATTTTTGCTTTAAAATTAATTCCATCTTCCTTTTAATAATGAATATTATTGGAATATTTGGGTCTTAGTTGTTTTTTTATCACATAGACAAATTACTCTTGCCTTTTGACATTTAACATGTCTGTTTAAACTAAAAACAGAATGTGTAATATAATTATGTATCACATTGTCTTAAGTGTTTTGTATGGATAGAGGTCACAATATACTAAGACTGTCAAACATAATTCATCCTATTTCTGTAGATTTTCAGTGGGAGTCAAAAGCCATAAATCCATAGAGGAAGTTGTCTATTTGTTAACATGAAGGAACACTTGATTCCATTTGCCCTTTCCACAATACCCCTGGGGCTGAAGGGGTGTGTGTGTGTGAGAGAGTGACCCTTGTTCTGCTACTAGCTGACTTAGCATTTGTGCAATCATAGGCAGGTTATTTAATTTTTCTGAGCCACATTTTCTTTATATATAAGCTTGAATCAATGATCTTTAACTTCCCTTCTAGCTCAGAAATGATTCTGAACTTATTTTTTATCTTACAAGCCAAGTAATATCATCTATAATAATATGACCCTAAAACCCTTTTTTCTTCTTTCTCCTCTCCCCCAGTTTAGAAGTATATTCTCTGGGAAATCCTTTTAATGAAAGGGGTTTTTTTGCTTTTGTTTTTATGGTGAATAGCTGCTATTCCATACTATACTTGTGTTTCTTGTGTCAAACAGTGAAGTTGGAGGCAATAGCACTGGAAGGTTAGGATTAATTGTAGGAAGCCAGAAGGAAGTTTCTCCTTCTCTCCTCCCCTTTCTCCATATGAGGCCTTATATACACTTTTTTTTTCTTAGTTCAGGTTTTGTACATGGTCTTTTTTCTTGTGTGCATACACATATGTGAGCAAATGTGAACAGGGGATTGGGATGTGCCTGGCTCTGTATAGAATTATTCTTGGCAGCTATACATGTTCTGATTACATCCCCTTTGGCCTACACTCAGTGACCTTTTGACTATGAACAGCTATATAACAGAATTAGAAGATATTGTTTGAAATATTTCCCAGACCTAGGGCTAGTTAAAGACTCTAAGGTCACTATAAATTAGTGGAGGCATGTCCTTAAGTCCAGGGAATGATTGAAGATGCACTCTGTAACCTTGCTCAGCATTTTTGGTTTGTGTATTTAAGCATTCTTCAGGCATTAAAAGTGGCCCATATTATCTCAGAGAAACTTCCTTTTTTGGAATTGAACTGTTTGACATCTCTAGCTAGAAATAAAAAACTTGGATATGGGAAGAAATGGTACTTTTGTTAACCATATCTTTATTTCCATTTTAAGGTGCGTGTAATTTTTAATGAAAATTAATTTTTAAAAAATCAATTTATAAACTGAAAGAAATTTGAACTATTAACACATATTTAAGATACCTTAATAATGACTTTAGTGTTATTTTAGAGTATTAGCTTTTATAAGGCTCCCTTTAGGGAAACCCATTTCTTCCACCTTTGGACAATTCTGATTGTTAGGAAATGTTTCTTCTTTAGCAACTTTTACTTACTGTTTGTCATTGAGAACTTAATGAAGACTGGATTTCTGTATGTGTTTTAAGACTATTCATTACTCAGACCTATATCATATTAAATATATATATATATAATATAAAAAGTTCACTAATCAAAGGAATAAACATATATGTCATATAAGTTTATTCCTTTGATAAGTGAGCTTTTAAAATAGTATTTAATTTTAGTACTAATTTCCTTTTATGACTAAATTTTGGTAGTAGTTCAGGTATATAGGGAGGCAGATTAATTTAGTGTATTATGATTAATAAATTAATATAAAAGAAGTATCAGATTAGGAAAATATATATCTTTATTATAGACATGATGAAATTTCAGTATATGAAATTCTTTGTTGAAATTTTTTGGGTTACTTAGATTATCTATGTATGATCTAATAATTATTGTCAATTGTCCCTCACTCAGATCCAATTCATTGGCATGTCACATGACATCACCTCTATGATGTAATGATCATTTTCGAGAATGAAGGACAATTTTCAAGAGGTTCTTAGATATCTAAGCTATTTTTTGTAGTAGTAACAAACACAAAATTTTATTTTGTTTAATATTTACTTTCCCCCAGTTATATATAAAACAACCTTTACCCTTTCATTTCTTAAAATTTTGAGTTCCAAATTCTTCTCTCCCCTCTCCCTGAAATGGTAAGCACGTAGAATTATGCATGACATATTTCCCTATTAGTCATGATATACACATTTTTTTAAACACATACACAGTTTACTGTAAAGTAAAAACTAGTATGCTTCAGTCTGCATTCAACTCTATCAGTTCTTTCTCTGCAGGTAGATCACACTTTTCATCATGAGTCTTATGGAATTGTCTTGTATCACTGTAATGCTGAGAATAAATTGTCATTCATAATTGATCATTATACAATACTACTGTGACTGTGTACAATGTTTTCCTGGTTCTGCTCACTTCACTTTACATAAATTACAAGATTTTAGGGTTGGAAGGGAGTATCTAGTCCCACCCATATCTATCTGAAAGAAATGTAACATTGTCTCAGTAACAGTGACCATTCAGCTATTTGAAGAACTTCCTTTAGGGAAACCCATTTTTTGCACCTTTGGACAGTTCTGATTGTTAGGAAATGTTTCCTCTTTAGCAACTTTTACTTATTGTTTGTCATTGAGAACTTAATGAAAACTGGATTTCTGTATATTTTTAAAGTAATAAACTTAAGAACTTTTATTTAAATGCCTTAAAATTAAGTATTTAAATTCTGCAAACATTGAAAGATGATTTAACAGTTTAAAAAATTTCTCAGATCCATTAGAACCAGAAGGCAAAATGAAGATAGAATCTTCCAATCACCTCTTGGAAAGAAACTCCAAAAAGAAAATTGCTAGGAATATTATGTCAAAATCCATGCCTCCCAAGCCAAATTAAAAATCCTATATTCTTCCATAAAGAAACATGAGCTACAGTCAAAATTTTACAAGACCTGACAGCTTCTACTAATTCAAGAAGTGATCTTGGAATATAATATCTTAAAAGGCAAATGAGATAGGTTCATAATCAAAAATGATCTTAGGAAGCTGAATGTAATCTTAAAGGGAAATTTTTTTTAAACAGACCTTTAATGAAATGGGGAACTTGAAACATTTGTGTTAAAAAAGGTCAGGGCTGAATTGGCATTTTTAATGTAAATATGAGAAGAGTCTAACAGTAATATTTGTGCAATTAGAAAGGAATATATGATGTTGTTGTGCTGAAATCCTGATACAGAACGAAGAAACAAGTTTTCTCTCAGGGGCCTTAATGTCTTCATAGTATATTGGAAATATGTCATCATCATGTCAGATTTAACTGCTAATTACTTTGATAACTGTTGACATGAAATTCCTTTATATGTAGTGGAGTATAGATTAGTCAGAATAAAATTTAGATGTTTTAAATAATTCATGAAATGGTTCATTTTCAAGGCCATCCTCTCCAGCACTATAAAACCTATCTTATAACCTAAGAGAGAACCAATTTTAAATCTTAGATTTCTTGAACATCTCAGGAAACATAGTACATTTCATTTCATTGGTTTCTCTGAAAGACATATCACTCATCTAAGATGAGAGTCTACTTAGCTAAGCATTTTTATCTTTTGAGTTCAATATATATAATTTTGTTTCACAGAGGAGAAAAAAACAGGCCTCTGCTAATTGCTTGTCATTTAATCTTTCAGTTTACAGTGTGGTAGTTAGTGTTTGGATTTAAGTGAGATTTGAGATAGTTTCTCTGTTGGATGAAGTTTGTTTTTAGAATTGAATATTCAGCAGCTAAGAAGGCTTAATTTAAGGGAAAGCCAGATATCTTACTTTCTATAGATTATAGAGTTAAGAAGAGACTGAGAGGATGAGAAAGACATGAGTGTCTTATAGATATTAAGGAAGCAACCAGTGGATAGGGAGAGTTTGAAGAAAAATGAAACAATGGGGGTAATATCGGGGGCAATCTTCTGTAGAAGATGAGACAAAATAAGATCACTGTTGCATGTAGAGGGATTAGACTTGGTAAGAAGTGCTTTTTTTGAGAGGATACTGAAGGAGATAGTAAGGCATCGAGGTAATGTGAGAGAAGGAAGAGGGATCTCTCAGGGAATGGCTTCAATATTTTTTTCAGTAAAATTTGAGGCAATATTCTCAGCTGACTGAGGAGAATGAAGAAAGGGCATCCTGGGAAGTGTGAGAGGGATAAAAAGGTGTGACACAGCTGCTACAGAAAGGAAGAGTGAGTTAATTAGGAAGATTTAAAGAAGATTAACATTAGCACCAGAGGGGATCCATTTAATGTTTTGTAACATACATTTGTAGTGGAGTCATTATAAATGGTCCTATAGTTTTGAAGTTTTACATCTGGAAGTGATCTTAGATCATCTAGGAATCTTCCTTGATTCAATAAATACTAGTCACTAAAGATGAGACAAAAGTAAAACAGTATTGGCTTTAAGGGGGCTCACTTTCTATTGGGGAATGTCTTTTTTTTTTTTCCCTTGCTGAGGCAATTGAGGTTAAATGACTTGCCTGAGGTCACACAACTGGGAAGTGTTAAGTCTCTGAAATCAAATTTGAACTCAGTTCCTCCAAACTTCAGCACTGGTGCTCTATCCACTTAGTCACCTAGCTGCTCCTTCCTTTTTATTTTTCAGAATTTCATGAAGTTTTATGAGTCTTCTTAGTTTATCTCTTTGGGAGCTAAATTTGTTGCTACCGTTCCTTTTTTTCCTTTTTGTACTTTAAACTTCTTATATTCCCTGTAGTTTGTCTCTGACTTTCCTATTCCCTCGTTCCTCTTTTCCACCACTGTGTTTTTTCTTTTGGAGAGCCTTCTTAGGCTGATTCAGTTTTCTCATATTGAGAGGTTTGTAAACTTGCCTGGTTTCTTGTCCACAGTAAACCTTGAAAGGAAAAAGGCTTAGGGCACATAACTTCAAGCAAGTTCTTAATTTCTTTATCCTTGCTTCTTCCTTTCAGAAAAGTTATACTCCCCTTTTTTCCTTAGACAGGCATAATTGGTGTTTTCTACAACTTGTAGAGGTGAGGTTCAAATAATAAGCAGATGCTACTTTAGTCAGATGTTAAGTCATAGACCTTTGAGGTGGTCTGTACTAGTTTCCTTCCAGCTAGAAAACTATAATTCTAGAAATTCTTCATTGAATGTCCAAGGTTAAATGTGTAGTGGTACATAATCCAGTCATTTAGCTGATGCATCCCAGAGGAATCAGTAAAGAGAAAAAAAATTTTTTATATAAAGCTTTTTATTTACAAAACATATGAGTGACCTTTCAACATTGACCTTTGCAAAAACTTTTTTCCCAAGCTTTTCCCCTCCTTCCCCCCACCCCTAGATGACAGCTAATCTAATACATGCTAAATAGGATAAATTATATGACAAATACAATACATGTATACATATCTATACAGTTATCTTACTGCACAAGAAACATCAGATCTAGAAAGAGAAGAAGAAAAAACAACTTAAGAAGGAAAATAAAATGCATGGAAATATTCACAGAAAGTGTTAAATTGCTGTGTTGTGGTTCACACTCAGTTCCCACAGGCCTCTCTGGATGTATATGACTATCTTCATCTCTGAACAACTGGTTTGAATCACATCATTGTTGAAGAGAACCATGTCCATCAAAATTGATCATCGTATAGTCTTGTTGCTGTGTATAATGTTCTCCTGGTTCTGCTGATTTCACTCAGCATCAGTTCATGCAAGTCTCTCCAATCCTCTCTGAAATCCTCCTGTTGGTCATTTCTTACAGAACAATAATATTCCATAACATTCATATACCATAATTTATTCAGCCATTCTCCAATTGATGGGCTTCTTTTCAATTTCCAGTTTCTTGCCACTACAAAAAGGGCTGCCACAAACATTTTTGCACATGTGGGTCCCTTTCCCTCCTTTAAAATCTCTTTGGGATATAGGCCCAGTAGAAACACTGCTGAGTCAAAGGGTATGCACTGTTTGATAACTTTTTGAGCATAGCTCCAAATTGCTCTCCAGAATGGTTGGATCCGTTCACAGTTCCACCAACAATGTATCAGTATCCCAGTTTTCCCACATCCCCTCCAACAGTTATCATTATCATTTCCTGTCATTTTAGCCAATCTGACAGGTGTGTGTAGTGGTATCTCAAAGTTGTCTTAATTTGCAAGGAGAAAAAAAATTATGGAATAATAAGCCAGGGGACCTGCTCTCAAGTAGACAGAAAGCCAGTAAGCCGATCATATGTTGATAGCAGACTTAGTTAAAAGTATTGCAGGTAACTTGAGTTCTGTTCCTTTTTGCCTTGGCCACTAACTTGTATAACTGGTGGGCAAGTTTTACTGTTTCTGGGTTTCAGTTTTCTCATTTAGAGAGTTAACTAGATCACTGGGGTTCTTAACCTTTTTTTTGCATAATGAACTCTGGTACTCTGGAGTAGCCTCAAATATATATACATATATATATACACATACATATATATATTCTTTTCTTTTTCCTTTTTAAAAAAATTTCTTTTATTAAAACTTTTTATTTGCAACACATGTATGGGTAAGTTTTCAACATTGACCCTTGCAAAAGTTTCTGTTACAGATTCCCCCCCCTAACTCCCACCCCTCCCCTAGATGGCAGGAAGTCTACTGCATGTTAATTATGTTAAAATACTTGACAAATCGAATATGTGTGTACATATTTTTAAAGTTATCTTTCTGTGCAAAAAAAAAATCAGTTTTACAAGAAAAAAAATCTGAGAAGGGAAACAGTGCAAGCAAACATCAATAGAGAGCATGAAAATGTTATGTTGTGGTCCACATTTCATATCCTTCTCTCTGGGAGTATATGGCTTTCTTCACTGAACAACTGGAACTAGTTTGAAACATTTCATTGTTGCAGAGATCCATGTCCATCAGAATTGATCATCATATAGTCTTGTTGTTGCCGTGTGTGATGATCTCCTGGTTCTGCTCGTTTCACTTAGCATCAGTTCATGCAAGTCTCTCCAGATCTCTCTGAAATCATCTTGTTGATTGTTTCTTACAGAACAATAATATTCCATGACATTCATACACCATAATTTATTCAGCCATTCTCCAACTGATGGGCATCCATTCAGTTTCCAGTTTCTAGCCACTACAAAGAGGGCTGCCACAAACATTTCTCAAATATATTTTTAAATGCAGAAAATGCAATTCGTGAGTTTACAAAAGAAACTATTTTGAAATATAGTTATCAAAATATATTTTTAAAAGCATGTTCCTGACTATGCTCAAAGCAGTGTAAAATTGTGCATACCCTTTGGTCTAGCAATCTCACTACTGGGTAAGTATCCCAAAGAGATCATAAAAGAGATTAAAGGACCCACATGCAAAAATCTTTGTAGGAGCTCTTTTTGTGGTGGCAAGGAACTGGAAATTGAATGAGTGCCCAACTGGTGGGGAATGGCCAAGTAAGTTATGGTATGTGAATGTAATGGAATATTATTTTTTATAAGAAATGATGAGAAGACTGATTTCAGAAAATCCTGGAAAGACTTACATGGACTGATGCTGAGTGAATTGAGCAGAAGGAGAACATTGTACTCAACAGCAGCAAGATTATGTGATGATCAACTATAATGGACTTGACTCTTCTCAACAATTGTGGTGATTCAAAGAGAATTCCAAAACACTTGGGATGATAAATGTCATCTGCATCTAAAGAGAAAACTATGGAGATGGAATGTAGAGAGAGGCATAGTATTTTTACTTTCTTTTTCTTTCTTTTTCCCCTTTGGTTTGATTTTTCTTGCATAACATGATAAATATGGAAATATGTTTAAAAGGATTGTATATATTTAACCTATATCAGATTGCTTGCTGTCTTGGGGAGGGGGGAGAGAAGGGAGGGAAGAATAAAATTTGGAACACAAAGTCTTACAAAAATGAATATTGAACACTTTTTTACATGTGTTTGGAAAAATAAAATACTATTGGGGGAAGAGGGGAAGCACTTCCTGAATGTCAACTTAGGAATCCTTGGACTAATTGATTCTCAAAAATCCATCAGACTTAAGGACTAGAAAGGGTAGGAGGCCAGGGGCAGAGCTTGGGTAGAAAGGAGTACTGCTTAGAATCTGATCAGAAAGGCTGAAGAACAGCATATTCCTATTATAGATTTTGAAGGATATAAGAAGTCCAACACTTGAGTAATTGAACAAAGTCCAATATCTTATTATTTATTTTTATTAATTCTAAAATGGAAATATGTGCATACTAAATTTGCTTTTACCTTTTTATGTTTCAGAATATAGAATAGAAAAAGTAGAAAAACTTAAATATAAGTATTCCATTAGTAATTTTTAATATAAATTAGAAGAATAGGGGTCCCAGTTATGTTTTCTAAATTTCTGCTTCTCTATGTAACTAGGATAGTGAATGTGTATTCCTTATGCTATTATGTATTCAAGGAACTGGGGAGGGTAGCATTTAATTGCTTTTGTCTATACTTATTAAGCACAGGGAAGTAGTTAGATTTCATATTGAAACACAATGAAATACTTATAGTGTTTTTTTAAGGGAATGGGGAGGATTTATTTAGCTATAACTATAGCGA
>JAJPUD010000181.1:473207-641699 GCA_023553655.1 Myrmecobius fasciatus
ATAGATAGATAGATAGATAGATAGATAGATAGATAGATAGATAGATATAGAGAATGGTATTCAACAATGATAGGAAGTGAAGACTCTTTAGTTTGATTCAATTTAGTGAACCATGGTTCACCAGCCAAGCAGATGAAATCTCTCCCTCTCCCTCCTCCCCAAACCCTACTCATAGCTTCTTTGTGTCCAGGTAATGAGGAAATAATGACAATAATACGATCCTTTAATCCTCTGGACTAACTGATTCTCTAGAAATGACTAAGTACCTTTTAAAGGAAAAATTAGCCTAATCTAACTCAGGAGTTGGGATTATGATACTGCTCTTCTCACAAGATGTTTAGACCTTGGATATCAAACTCTATTTTTGTTTTGTTTAAATATTTTTTTTATTTTCCCCAGTTACATGTAAAACAGTTTTTCCCATTTATTTTTAAGATGTTGAGTTCCAGATTCTCTCTTTCTACGCACACACCCATAGAGAAGGCACATGTGAAGTTGTGCAAAACATTTCTATAAAAATCATGTTGTGAAAAAAACCAGATCTTCTTCCCCCCAAAAAACAAAACAAAACAAAACAAAACCCTCAAGGGAAAAAATAGTTTAAAAAAGTATGCTTCAATTTGTATTCACATGCAATTAGTTCCTTTGCCTGGGTATGGATAACATTTCTCATCATAAGTAGTCTTGGATTGTTGTATTGCTGAGAACAGCAAAGTTATTCACAGTTGATCATATCACAACATTGCTATTATTTTGTACATAGTACATTTCACTTTGCTCGAGCTCACAGAGGACTTTCCAGGTTTTGATTATGAAATTCTTAGAAAGACTTTTTCTTCCCCAAATATTTGACTGTTTTCCTTCTTATCCTAGATACATTAACTTTATTTGCACAGAAACTTTTCAATTTCATGTTGTCAAAACTATTTTACAATTGCCCTGATGATAGTGATAGCAATAAGAAACACCTAGTATTCATACAGCATGTTAATATTTACAAAATGTTTCTCATGTTATCTAGTTTGTTCCTTAAAACAGTCATGAAATTGGTGCTATTCTTATTCTCATTTTATAGAGGAGGAAACTGAAACTAGAAAAATATCCCCTGAGCCATTTGAATTTTGCCCTGTGCCACATAGGTAAATTAAGTTTATGAGAGGCAGAATTTGAACCTGTGTTTTCAAGATTCTGAGTTCAGCCCTTTATCTATGTGCTACCTTACTGCCTCTGTTTCTTATTTATTTAAGAATTCATCTCCTGTCCATAGTTGTGGAAGCTCATTGGATAGAGTGCTGGGCCTGGAATAGGGAAGACCTAAGTTCAAATCTAGCCTGAGATACTTATTAGCCAATAACACCCTGAACAAGTCACAACTCTTGTTTGCCTTAATCTACTGGGGAAGGAAGGAGATGACAGACCACTCCAGTGTCTTTGCCAAGAACACCCTTATGTATAGTTCACTGGGCAGTAAGGAGGACAAAGAAAGGGCCTCCAGCAGAAGGTAAACTTTGAACTGTCTTGAAGGCAGTAAAAAAAAAACTGAGTGTCTAAGGTATATAGGGAGAGCTCATAGACATGGGAGATAATCGGTGCAAGTACAGAATCTAGAGATGCAGTGTCATGATTACTTTATCTTTGAGACAGCAAAGAGCCAACAAAAACTTCTGTGTAGGGCACCAACATGTTCATTTGGGATTTTAGCAGTATCAGTTTGGCAGTTCTATAGAGGATGAATTGAAGAAGGAAGGGAAAGGAGATGGAAAACAATTATGAAGATAATCAAGAATTGATGAGGGCCTCAATTAGAATAGAAGCTGTGGGAGCCTTAGATTAGAGAGAAGGGAACAAATACCAAAGATATCCCTAAACCAGAAAGGATATAGCGCTTCAAATTGTCCTATAGGGGAAGTCTTGAAGGTCCTAGATTTTTTTTCTAATGCCTCTTAGCATTTTGGGGCCTAATATTTGAAGATATTTAGACTTATCCTAAGTTAATGAATTATTGGACATACATCTAGGGCTGAATGGGTCCAGAGAGCAGGGGTTCTAAATCTGGGTTCTATGAACTTGTTTGTTATATATATACCCATCCACCTCTATAAAACTGTATTTCAGTATAATTAGTTTCCTTTGCATTCTTATATATTTTATTTTATGCATTTAAAGAGAAGAGATCCATAAGATTTACCAGTCTACCAAATGTGTCCATTACATTAAAAAAAAATTAAAAACTACTGCCTTGGAGGATTTCTAGCACAATTGGCTAATTTTATTGGAAATTAAGATTGTTGACTTGGCCAATCATATTTCTGGTGAACTGCAGAGATAAGATTGAAATGTGGGTTCTGTGATTCTTGATTCAGCATTCTTTCTTTCCATTTCACTACTTTTTAATCTGCTGTTTGGGCAGTTTGGGAGTATTTTTGGAATTGTGTTCCTGTTGTGGCTCCCAGGAAAAATATTTTCTGTACTGAAGGTGGGTGGATCTCTCTGGAGTTTCTACAGATTCTCCTAATCCTAGAACGGACACTTCAAGATTCCAAGTTGTGTTTGCTTTATTGTTTGAAATATAGCTATTTATTGTTTTTTATGCATATTTCATTATTGGTTAACTCTGAAGGTGAATTTGCAGACTGTTGAAAAGCTTTGTGACTGCTAGAGTTGAATTAAGTATATTATGGATATCATAGGCTTTGTTGACTTTACCTGAAATTTTATATTGAAGAAAATACTTTTTATTGGAATATTACAGACTATACTTTTATCTGGATCAGTCTTTTTGTTTTTACTTTCCAGCACATTAGGCCCTCAAGAATTACGTTTTCATCTCTGCTCCTTACTTTTCTGGCTGATTTTTATTAATAAATAACCAAGCCATGTAGTTTGTGCTGTGTATTCTAAAACCCACTACTGTTTTCAGACAAGGGCAATCTTTTCTGATCCCAAGAGCCATATGATTGTTTCTGTTAGTGATGAAGAATTATATTGACAAAAAGCCAGCCAGCTGTTTTTATTTTAGTCATGTTTATTTGACCTTCCAGCTTAACATTCAGGTTTTCTGCAAAGTGCTATTAACTGAGTTTTTTTTTTTTTTGAGAAATATTTTCCTTTTCATTCCTTCTTTATTCTGTTATTCCCATAGCTCTTCCAAAATGTAAAAGGCAAGAAAAAGAAAAACTTTCTAAGTTAAATTCTTAAGATTTAAAACTTTTTTGTACACTGAAGTAGTTATAAGAATTGTATGTCATTTGCAAATCATGTCTTTTTCTGCAAGAGGTATATGGATCTATATGGTCCCTAGTTTGTTTTTCTTTTTGACACAAAATTATCTGTACACTCCTCAAAGCAACATGCCCTTCTGAGAGCATGAGAATTTATGCACATTTTAAAAAGAAAGGCATTATTTGTGAAATGGAGCTCTGGCATACCTCTTTGGAAATATTATTTTATTTAATAGTATATTTTGAAAGAATTCATGGTAGAGCAGCATGTGGTTTAGGTTTTTTTTTTCCCTTATCTGTTGGACTGTGTGAAATGTTTTGCTTTTCACATGAGCAGAGAAGAGGATTTGCCTTAAGCACAATTATTTCTCCATGAGTAAGGTAGAATAAGAGGCCTGAGTAAGTGTGGCCAACAGACAGTTCAGCTTAGTTCCTTTTATGGAAGGTGGTGCTGCTAGTTGACAAATGGTTTGATGCTCTGTACACGACCCACTGGAGATGGGAGTTCTGAAAGACAACCCATTTTGGAATTGTCACAAAGGTGTTTGTTTTCTTCTGTTGATGAAACACAAGCAGCTCTAGAAGACTTGGCAGCTCTTCAGTCTCAGGGAATAGGTGGGTGTTCTGTAGTTATGGAGAACAGGAAGAGGGACTAAGACATGAAGCTATCCAAGCAGCTGTGAAGCAGACCTACGTCAGCCTAGGACAGACTGTCCCTGCTTCTGGGACTTGTCCTGGCTAAGCTGGAATGTCTCATCAGCTTGGGTTACATCCCATACAATTCCTGGGCTAGAGATAGATAGCTATCTATATATACTTATGGTTACACACACACACACTACACATGCATATATATGATTAAAGAGTTAATTTAGGTTCCAGAATCCTCCTGTAATATGTAAAATTTGTAGCCTAAAGTAAGGCTTAATGGGAATAGTAAAGGGTTAAGGATAAAGAGTTCTTAATTTCCTTTTGTATTTTTCATTAATTGCCAGATACATTTAATGTGTAAATATGGGGGCAGCCATGTGGTACAGTGGATAGAATACCATCTCTGAAGGGAGGAGTTCAGATCCTGCCTTGGACGCTTAATGCCTGGGTAATCTTGGGTAGGTCACTTAACCTGATTGCCTCCAAAAAATGTAAATACATAGGAGTGCATGTTTATGCCCACGCCATTAAGTTAGCACATATCAGCAATCATAAATGAAGTGAAAATAAAGTGAAAAAGATGAGCTTTGCGAGACTTAGCCTAAATCACTTGTATATTTCATCTGAAATTCCATCTGAAGTTGGATTGATGGCATGATGTCATAGACAGAGAGATGGCTGTGGTACCAGAAGACCTTGATCCTTTGACATGTCGTAGCATTGTGACCTTGGAAAATTTATTTATCCTCTCAGTGTTGTATGTACAGACAGTTGTCCATCTAAAAGTGGTAAGAGAATATGCCAGCCTGTATTGGAGGAAGAGTTTCCTCACCAAGGATACAATGAAATGACAAGTCTAGGCCATATCTTAACAGAATGTTTTTAGTGGAAGAAATTTAATCTGTTCATAAGAACCAGTTTAAGAAGGAATGTTTTCTTCAGTGTTATGTCTTGTTTTCATTCAGTGTGAAATAAAGAAACATCACAGGTTTTGATTGTTTTTTTAAGTTCCAGATGTCTGCACTACTAATTTCTTTCTTAATGACAAGTAGAATGGTATTCTTATGCATTGTTTTTAAAAAATTTTCTTTTGCTTGATTATGCTTATTTTTTATTTTAATTTTTAAAATTCATTTTGAACTTAAATGTAAAAAAAAACCATTTCCATCTACATAGCGTAACATAAAGAGAAGATTCAATATAAAAACATGAATTTCCGTTGCAGACTATTTACCTTTTTTTAAAAAACTTTGTAACAGATATTACACATTTCAAAGGTACCTTGCTTTTCTGTGCTTCTTTACTTGTGCATTATTTAAAAGTCTACTAATATAAAAGTTACTTTTTTTACAAGGTAAATTCATTTATTGACTTCATATATAGGTCTTGATTTATCTCTCTTTTTGTGGAAGACAAAAAATTTATCTCTATGTTTTGTAGAATATAGGGCATCAAGTAGTGTGCTGGGTCTGGAGTTACGAATATTTATTTATTTATTTTTTTTTTTTGCTGAGGCAATGGAGGTTAAGTGACTTGCCCAGAGTCACACAGCTACGAAGTGTTAAGTGTCTGAGATTAGATTTGAACTCAGGTCATTCTGACTTCAGGGCTGGTGCTCTATCCACTGCGCCACCTAGCTGCCCCTGAAGATCCATATTCTTGAGTTCAAATGTGGCCTCAGACATAATTGTGACCTAGGGTCAGACACCTGACCCTATTTGTCTCAGTTTCCTCAGAAATAAAATAAGCTGGAGAAGGAAATGGCAAACTAATCCCAAATCAGGTCATGAAGAGTTGGGCGTGGCCAAAAAAAAGGACTGAACATCTGAACATTTTGTGGAAGAAGAAATGGAAGAATATTCATATTCAGTAGAAGAATCAGTTAGTCAATAACATTTATAAAATACCCACTATATAATGGGTCCTGTGCTAAGAACTGGGAATGAAAAAAGAGACAAAAGCCCTTTAGGAACATAATATGGGGGACACAGCATGGAAACAAATTATAGAAGCAAACTATACAGAAGATAAATGGGAATTAACAGAAGGAAGGCACTGGAATTAAGAGGCATTAGGGAAGGCTTCCTGAGAAGGTGGGATTTTAGTTGGGACTTAAAGGAAGTCAGGGAGCTCAGTAGTTGGAGTAAAGGAGGGAGAGGAGTCCCAGGAATGGAGTACAGCCAGAGAAAATGCCTGGAGGTGAGAAATGAAATATCTTATTTGTGGAACAGCCAGAAGGCTACTGTCACTGCATCTAAGAGTGTGTCAGGGAGTAAGGTATAAGAAAGCTGGATAGGTGAACTATGAACAAGCTTTGAATGCCAAACAGAGCATTTTGTATTTGATCCTAGAATTTATTAAAAAGGAGAGATGACATGATTAGATCTGTACTTTAGGAAAATGACTTAGATGGACTGGAGAGACCTAAATCAGGCAGACCCACCAGCAGTTACTGCAGTAATCGAGGCATGAGACAATGAAGGCCTACACTAGAGGGGTAGCGGTATCAGGAAGGAAACATGCTGCAAAGATGAAATCAATAATCCTTGTATATAGGGGGTTGAGAGAGATTGAGGAATTCAGGATAACTTCAAAGGATTGGGAAGATTGTATTGCCTTCTACAGTAACAGGTAAGGTAGGAAGGGAAGAGAGTTTAGGGGAAAAAAGATATTGAATTTAAGATATCTATTGGACATTATGTTTGAGATATTTGAAAGATGATTAGAGATGTGAGTTAGGAGGTCAGCAGAGAAGATTAGGGCAGGACAGGTAAAAAATTTGAGAATTGTCAGCCTAGAGATGGTAATGAAAACCTTGGAAACTGATGAAATAACCAAGTGAAAGTATAGAGGGAGAAGAGGGCCCAGAATAGAATCCTGAGAGACATCCATGTGAGAGGACACTTGGTCTAGAGGAAGATCCAGCAAAGGAGGCAGAGAAGGAGCAGCCAGATAGATAGGAGCAGAACCAGGATAGCACTAGCTCAAAACCCTAGACACAAGAGGGTATGGAGGAGGAGAGGGTTCTCAGCTGTGTCAGACTGCAAAAAGTTCAAGGAAAATAAGATTGCATAAAGGCAACTAAGACATCATTAGGAACTTTGGAGGGAGAAGTTTTGGTGGAACAGTGAGGCCAGAAGCCAGGCTGTGAGGCTTTAAAAAGAGTGTGAGAGGAGAGAAAGTGGAGGCACTTTTTTGAGGACTTGAGGGTAAGGGATGTATAGGATGAGAACTGCTTCTTTCTGAAAGTATGTGTCGATTTACTTTTACTCCATGACCCCACTCAAAATTCCTGCAACTTGTGTGACCAAAGTGCCCTTCTTGGAAGGGGTTTTAGGGCACAGACTGCCTTTGCTTTTGTTTTTCCTCAGCTTTCAGCACCGTGCTTCACATATAATCAATATTTAATAAGTGCTTCACTCGTTCCACTAAGTGTTGCCTATTTTAATGGAGTAGAGCTTGGTGATTCTCCTATTGGGCCACCCTCTGTTTATAAATCAGTCAACAAGCACTTATTAAGTGCTTTTCTAATTACCTGGCATCATGTTGGGGACACAGAGAAAGCCAAATGATAAGTTAATGTGCATGTATGTGCGCATATGTGTTTGTGTATGCCCTGCTAGTCAGAGTGAAAATTTATGCCAGCATCTTGACCGTCATTATGAATACTGATAGTTTTGATAGATTGGTTTTGGGGTGTGATAACTTTTCTAGTGTGGAAACTATAAATATATATATGCACATATATAGAGGGGGAAGGGGAGGGAAAGGAGAGAGAGAGAGAGAGAGAGAGAGAGAGAGAGAGAAACACTTAATTTTAGGACAAATGCCAAGAAGCTTCTAAACTTTTTCCTAACATGAAATCAATTTTAAGTGTCATGTATTTTTACACGAAAGAGTCAAAAAGCTACCTATTCTAACAAGCCTTTTTTTGAATTTTTAAAGTTGTGTAATTAAAAGGTCACCTTCCTTGAAATGCTTATTTTAGCATTTGTTATGCTTTTTTTTTGTTATTTTACCCTAAATTGGTAGGATAAAATCCCAATTCCTGTGCTTGACATCCAAGAATCTCCATGTTCTTGGCCCTAGCCTACTTTTCCAGCCTTCTGTCACATTACTTATCTTCCAAGGGTACTCTACATTCCTGTACAACTGGACTTTTGTTTAGCTCCTTGGTCTAGAATTGCTGTGTTTTGCCTCTACGTTCAGTTAGGCCATCCCCTCATCTCCACCTGTTAAAATAACCCTCTTTGTCAAAGCTCAGGTGTTTCCTCCTCCAAGAAGTCTTCCAGGTGTCCTCCTAGCTGAAAGTATTCCTAAGTTGTTCTAGAGCAAAGTTTGTTAAACTGTGGGTAACTGAATGTGAGTCACAAAATAATTTATTATAAGTAAATGTTTAATTTTTATACCTATTTTATATACAGCTGGAGTTGTATAAAAATTTCTTGGGCAAAAAGGGTTCATGAGTCAAAAAAGTTTAAGAACTAGCATGTTTTGTTATGGCACTGTCTTGTATGTCATTCAGAGTCCTGGCAAGATATCTGACATCTTTATATTCCCTGTCCCTTACACAAAGTTGGCCCTTCATAAATAAATGTTTGTGAAGCAAGTTCAATGAGGATATGTTATTGTTTTTATGTAGGTTTGAATTTGGGGACACTTTTCCTTTTCCCTATGACTTGTGACCTATAACCCAACTGAATATCAAATGGGCTCTTTGGAATGTGTGTTCAGTGTGTGGCAAAGTTGTTCCAATACATCAGAAGCATATTGCTATTTCTGCAAGCCTCTGGAAGTTCTAAAATGGCAGCCAAGGTTCATAACCTTTACAACTACAAAATAGTAACTGGTCTATTTTTTTCCCCTCAGCATTAGTGGGATGAATGATCACTTTATCATCTCTCCTTATAGAGAATATGAATCAGATGTTTTTTTAATCTACAATAAGAAAGAAATCTTCTGAAAACCTACTTATCTAACATGTAACTAAATAGCTAAATTTTTAAATTTTAATTCCAAATTCTAATTCTAAATTTTTTAATATATAGCACATAGCTAAATTTTAATTTATAGACGTTTTATTACTAGACACTCAGGGAGCACAATGTAGTGAACAAAGTATAATGAGGACAAGTCAGATGACCTAGTTTAAATCCCACTCTCAACACTTAATGGCTATTATGTCCATGTATACATCACTTAGACTCAAGTTCTTCATCTGCAAAATGGGGATAATGATAATACCTTCTTCATAAGTTTGTTGGGAAGCTCAAAGACAATAGTATCTGTAAAACTGTATGTAACCTATGAAGCAATATGTAAATGTGAACTGGCATTATTAAGGTAATAATTACTAATATTCACATAAGTAGAATTTTTATGAAGCTGAATAAATTTTAGTTTTCATCATGGGGGTTTTCTTTATATGCAAAAAAAGATTGGGATTAGACATGTCATTTCATGATGAAGAAGTGAACTCCCTCTATTGATGCAGCGGGATACTGTTCCTGCAATTTAAGGGAATAGCTTTGAGAACCAAGAAGCTCTGATTTGTCTAGAGAGACTCATCTAGTATGTGTGAGAGACAAGATTTGAACTCAAGACTTCCTGGCTTCACAATTACTTGTTTAGGCCCTATGCCATGATGAATTTTGGCTCTGGATCTTTAGTAAAGGTTAATCATTTGTTAGATTAGGTGAGACTCTGTGTCTTGCTTATAGCTACCATTGTGATGATACTATTTGAGTTCATTGAATTTGAGTTCATTTGACAAAAATGTGAAATTTGGGAAGTTGAAATATGCCTGTTAAAATATGTATTAATATTGACTTAAAACCATTATAAAATACTTTAATGAAAACTAAAACAAAAGACTAAAACTAGGAATTAACTCTAGAGATGATTTATTTCTCTAATTTTTTTTTTCTCCCTACTGTCATAGACAAATCAGAATTTTTAAGTTGGAAAGTACCTCTGAGGCCATAGAGGCCAACCCGTGGCCTCCAAAAGAATGCCTTATTATACCATATCCTTGAAATGCTTTCAGCCTTGGTATAACCTCCATTGAGAAGAAACTGCTAGCTCTTATGAGAGCCCCTTCCTCTTGGCTGTAATTGTTGTGGACATTGTCAAAATTTGCTCCTTTGCAGTATACGTTTTATTTTCCTCCTATTTCTGCCCTCTGAGACAAACAAAACCAATCTAATTCCTTTCACAGGATAATCCTTTGGGTACTTAACAAATAGCTCTCCTTTGTCAGACCCTGTATCATAGTTTTTATTCAGATAATGTGACCCTGATGTGTCCAGTATGTACCATTTGAATAGATTACAAATAGGTTTTGCTGTTATAAGAGCACATATTTAGGCATACAGCTACAAGTATCTATGAAGTAACAAAACTTTTTAGTATCAGAATTCCAGTCTCAGGTGCTAACAAAGGGCACCTCATTTTGGTCATCAAAATAAACTTTTATTAGATTATTAGCTTCATTAAAAGACCTCGTCTTATTCAATTTTTTTATTTCTTCAACTCCCTCCTATAAATAGAAATTGGCACAAAATATATAATACATATTTGTTAAATTAAATGTAATTTCTTAAGGGTATCCTATAAAGTTACTGTCTGATTTTTAATCCTTAATAATGGTTCATTTAAGAATGCCTGTTCCTCCCCAATTTCTTATTTATTAAAACTAACAATAAAGATATCTGGTGATTTATAAATTTGCATATACTCTGCTTATAAATAAAAACAGGAGATTCAAACCAAAAGACATTAGCAAGGCAAGAAACATTCCCATCAATACACATTTGGTTACTTTTTAAGAAAGAGCAAGTTGTACATAAAAGGTTTGCACTTTGATGTGCAATCATCCTTTAAATTATACTACATGAAAATACTTATGCTATTCCAGAAATTAAAAAAATTTAATGTAAAACAAAAACCACTTACTAAGCACCTACTATGTGCCAGGGACTGTACTAAGCCTTGGAAGCCTGTAGATTTTACCCCTATCCCTCCATACAGCAATTTTATGACAAAAAGAATCCCAAACAAACAAGTGGTTAGAACTTTCCCACCACCCCTACCTTCCAGATATATATATATATATATGTATGTATATATATATATGTATATGCATATTTGGATTCAAAACAAATTCTGCCAGTGAATGTTTGAGTACCTCTCCATATCTGGTATGCCATGTTCAGTGTTGTACATTTTTGAAAACTGGACAGTTCATCAGCACTGTCAGAAAATTAAACCATTTCCGCTTGAATTGTCTTAGGAGGATTCTGAAGATTTCCAGACAAGATAAGGTTATGAGGCACTGACTCCTCAAACTGCCAAGCCTTCAAACTACTGACAGAGTAGCTAAGTAGCCTGAATGGCAAATGTACGTTTACTTAAGAGACTTTTCCATAGAGAACTCACTGTAAGCAAGTGCTCATAGGGTGGTCAGAAGTAGTACAAAGACACTCTCAACTGTCTCTCTGACAGACTTTATTATCCACTCCAGAGAGCAATTTGGAACTGTGCCCAAAGGTCATTCAAACTGTGCAGATACTTTGATCCAGAAATACCACTACTAGATCTATATCCCAGGATAAAAAAATGTGGGGTTCAGATTATCTATTTATACAAAAATATTTATAGCAGCTCTTTTTGTGGTGTCAAAGAATAGGAAATTGAGGGGATGCCCATCAATTGAGAAATGATTGAACACATTGTAGAATTGTTAAATGTAAGAAATGATGAGCAGACTGATTTAAAAAACACCTGGAAAGACTTATGTGAACTGATAAAAAATGAGGTGAGCAGTACCAGGAGAACATCATACCTGGTAACGACAATATCGTATAATGACCAACTATGAATGACTTCTATTCTCAGCAATACAGTGATCCAAAACCATTCTAAAGGACTCATGATTAAAATCCATATCCAGAGAATAAATTAATAGAGTCTGAATGTAGATCAGAACATGTTATTTTTCACTTTTTTGTGTTTTTTAAAAAATTGGTCTCTTTTTTTTAAATAGCTCATTGTTCCAATTAGATGAAAAGATAGTTTTCAACATTCATTCTTGTAAAATCTTGTGTTCTAAATTTTTCTCCCTCCCTCCCAAATTCCCCTTTCCCCCAGATAGCAAGTAATCTAATATGGGTTAAATACATGCAGTTCTTCTAAACATGTTTCCACAATTATCATGCTGCACAAGAAAAATCAGACTAAAAGAGAAAAAATGAGAAAAAAAAGCAAGAAAACAACAACAAAAAGTGAAAATATTATGTTGTAATCCACATTCAGATCTACATTTAGTCCTGGATGCAATTGGCTCTCTCTATCACAAGTCTGTTGGAAATGGCCTGAACCACTTCATTGTTAAAAAGAGCCAAGTCCATCACAGTTGATCATCACGTAATCTTATTGCTGTGTACAATGTTCTCTTGATTCTACTTACTTCCTTTATCATCAGTTCATGTTAGTCTCTCCGGGCTTTTTTGAAATCAGCCTGCTGATCGTTTTTTACAGAACAATAATATTGCATTACAATCATATCATAACTTATTCAGCCATTTTCCATCTAATAAGTATTCACTCAGTTTCCAGTTCTTTGCTGCTATAAAAAGGACTGCTACGAACATTTTTGCATGTGTGGGTTTTTCCTCTTTTTTATGATCTCTTTGGGGTACAGACCCACTAGAAGCACTGATGGATCAAAGGGTATATACAGTTTGATAGTCCTTTGGGCATAGTTCCAAATGCTCTCTAGAATTATTGGATCAGTTCACAACTCCTCCAGCACTATATTAGTGTCCCAGTTTTCCCACATCTCTTCCAACATTTATCATCTTTTCCTTTATCTTAGCCAGTCTGAGAGGTGTGAAGTGATACTTCAGAGTTGTCTTAATTTCCATTTCTCTAACCAATAGTGATTTAAAGCATTTTTTCTTATGACCAGAAATGACTTCAGTTTCTTTGTCTGAAAATTGTTTATGCTCTTTGACCATTAATCAGTTGGGGAATGGCTTGCATTCTTATAAATTTGAATCAGTTTTCTTTATATTTTAGAAATGAGTCTCTTTTTAATAATATGATTAATATGGAAATATGTTCTACATGATTGTACCCACAACAGAGTGCTTAACATCTTGGAGGTAGGGGAGGTGAGGATGGAAGGGAGTAAATTTGGAATTCAAAAATTTTTTAAATGAATGTTTAAAATTGTATGTGTAATTGAGATAAAATACTGTGTGTGTATATGTGTGTATGTGAGAAGAAATTTAGTAACAATTGTAAAGCATAGGAGACAATAGCACAGGACCATACAGGATGTGTGATCATATCAGAGAAGGTGATAAGTAAAGAAGAATTGCAGTAGTGCAAAGGAAACATAAACAACAAATGATTTAAAAGAAAGATGTAGCTAACTATTTGATTCATTGGAATTAAAGTATTTTGTTGCCTAACAAGTGATGGGTGACATTCTCTCCATTAAGTATTTTTTAAGTAGGGAAAAATAGATTTTTAACTACTCACATACAAATATCCTGCTTTTAAAGACTCAAGGCTACTAATTTTTCACCTGAAAATGTTCAGTCATTTAATGTATCCTTATTAAAATGAAGACATTGACTTTAAAATAAGGTTGGGATAGAGAAAAATTAAATATAATCGAAACTTGTTGGAGTAGTTTGAATCTTGATTTTTCAGAGTGTGGGCAGGGTTGTACTAGTAGTATATTTGATACCCTTAGTCTCTTCATCCATATACATGTCAGATTCAATTCAATAGACACTAAATTGGGAATTTCTTAAGGGCCTCGCTTTTTGGGGGTTTTTTTGCCTTGTTTTTTCTTTTATGAGTGCTTGCTACAATAGCTAGGTTGCACAATGGATGGAGCACCAGACCTAGAGATCAGGGAGACCTGAGTTCAAATGTGACCATAGACTTTTATTATTTATGTGACTTAAACAATTTGCCCAGTTTCTTCATCTGTAAATTGAGGATAAAAATAGCATCTATCTCCCAGAGTTGTTTTGAAGATCAAAAAAAAATAATTATAAAGTACTTGGCATATAGTTAAGTTTCATATAAATGTTAAATATTATTGACATTATATAAATGCTTGTTAATGTGACTTCAGTTGAACAGACATTTGCAAGAACAAAAAATATTTATTATTGCACATGTTTAAAAAACTTGGGCAGCTACATGGCCTAGAGGGTAGAGTTCTGGATCTGGAATCAGGAACACTTATCTTCCTGAGTTTAAATCTGGCCTCAGATATTTCCTAGTTGATCATGGGCAAGTCATTTAACCCTGGTTGCCTCAGTTTCCTCATCTGTAAAGTGAGCTGCAGACGGAATAGTAAAACATTCTAGTAGCTCTGCCAAATCAATCTCCAGAAGGGATTCCCAAAGAGTTTCACACAACTGAAGAGAAATGTTACATTATATTAATATAGTAGTTTTTGAGAAGCTTTATTTTTATCCAGATTGTGACTTCATTGATAGAAAGAATACTTAGTAAGGAAACTCCATTTTAGTGATGCTCTTTTAAAAATTATATTTTTAATTCTGAATTTAGTGAATAATAATAATTTAGTATATTTTTGTCCAAATTATGCAAAAATCATTACTTCCTAATAATTATTTTAAATTCACAATGAAAATGTTTCCTTAGGAACAGAAGCAGGATAATACATGATCTTTCATTTGAGGGACAACACATGGTCTTGGACTTGCCCTCTGTGGAATGATTTTTTTTATTTTAAAACCAGCTGCTTCTGATGATAGTCTGACACCAAGACCCTATGACATGGGTATTTACCACAAGGTTGCAAGATATCACATTTAATTTTAGTATTCCAATATATTTTAAAAATTAATTTTGAAGTTAAACACATAAAGACAAAAATATTTCCACGTACAAAGCACAGTTTAAAAAGGGGATTCACTGTAAAACCATGAATTTACACTTCACCACTGTTGGCATTTTTAAAAAAAAAACTGTACAATTAGTACTATACATCATTTTCAAATCTACTCTGCTTTCTATGCTTCCTTCTAAATTTGCTTTTATTTTCTACTGTGACCTTTTTGTATTTTTCCCCTCTCTCCCCACTCCACCTGGAGATGGCTACCATTAAATTCAGATATGTACATTACAATATATTTCAAACAAGCGTGATTATTGACATACGGTAACCTGATCTGCTTACCTTCAGGCTTTTATTACATTCTAATACTTTGTGAGGTCCCCAAATTAGCTTGTGGTTTTGGCTGTCCAGTGCAGGATTACTTGTGGGCTCATATTTGTGATATATGGTGTGTTAGCAAAATTAAGTTTGTATGCCTTTCATATCCCCAGCCCTTGATTTAGAATCATTTAGTATTATGCCCTGAGGGATAGTTTAACATACTACATATAAGGGAAGCATTTTAATATTCCTCATTTCCATGGTGCTGGAATGTTTTGAGTTTTTACTATCAGGCAATCTGTTCTATCTAAATTAAGACTGATTTGAAGGACACATTAAAAAAATATATTTTTTGAATCTAGTTCTTCAAGTCTAGTGAAGTTGTGTCTTAGGCATTTTAGCATGTGTCGTGGGAAACGAAAAAGGACTAGATTCATACCAACCAGCATTTGTTAAGTGCTTACCAGAGGCAAGGTGCTGTTAGGTACTGAGGGTTCAAGGACAAAAAAGAAATTGTTCTCACCTTCCAGGAGTTTAATGCATACGTGCAGATATGTTGTTAAAAGATAATTTGAGAAGAAAGAGAACACTAACCACTGAGGGAATTAGGAAGAAGATCACAACCGAACTGAGTTATAAGGCAAGGTAGAAATTTTAGGAGGAAGAGGTGAATATGGAGAACATTGGGGAGGACTAGTAGGCGACAACTGCTCTAGCAAAAAAAAAAAGTCACCTTTCTGATGAGAAAAGGATGGAGTGTTTTATTTTCAGTCTTCTGGACTTATAGTTTATCATTGCATTGGTCAGAATTCTAAATCTTTTTAATTAATAAGATTTAGTAAATCTTATTAATTCTAAATCTGTTTTTGTATATTATTCTATTGTATAAATTTTTCTAGTTCCTTTTATTAGATCACCAAGATCTTTTTTTTTATTCTTAAGCTTTTACAAAAGGATATTTATTTTAAAGGTATAGGGGAAAAAACATTTCAACATTCTCTTTCCTAGTACCTACTTTAGGAATATACTCACCTGGCCTCACCTTGATCTCACCTGGCTTTACCTTGATCTCTAGAGAGAGGTTTAATTTAGTTCAGTTACTACATAATATTGGTCCTAATGTGCTCTTCTCCAAGTGCAGAAGAGCTTTTATTTTGCCTTCCAGTGCTGAAGATCTCTCCTTGATAATTAGGACTTCTGAACATCAGGATACTGAAACATTCACTCTTAAAATTAGGGGCTTTTCTCCCTTCCTCTAAAATGAAAAAAAATAAATATAAAGGTCAAGGACCAAAATCTGTGTCTTGTGATGACATTACTTCAGAAAGGAAAAGACCCCAAAGTCTCTCCTGGTTTCCATGAACAAAGAATTTACTCATGGAAATAGTGGGGGAGAGCGAAAGAGAATATTAATAGAGGTTTTTTTCCAGTATCCTCTGAAACTGTCTGGTGTGTCTTTTCTTATGGCACAATAATATTTTATTTAGTTCATATGTCATTATATTCTGTTACATTCATAATTGTTTATGACTTTACAGGTTTTTTTTTTTTATTTTTTTGGCTAAACTAAATATTTTTGTGTGTATAGGTCCCTTTCTTCTTTCTTTGGTCTCTGTGCAGCATAAGCCTACAATAGGGTATGGTTAGGTTAAAGAGTTGCTTTCTGGAATTGCTGGACCAACTCCTAGTTCCAGCCAGCTCACAAGCATACCTGTCAAGTCTCAATTCTCCTGTTAATTACCCTATTTGATGTTGGGCAAGTCATTTCCCTTGCCTAGGCCTCAAATCTCTTAATTTGAATAGTGAAGAGGTTGTACTCAATGACTTCAGGGACTCTACTAGCTTGTGATGTCACCCCAGGGATGGAAAAAGGATAAGGAAAGATAGTCGCATTTGAGGTTGTAGCATTTGTGACAAGCTTGCACTGAAGAGAATGACCAGGGTGCATGGTTCAATTGTCAGAATCCATTTGTTTTATATGTCATTAAAACTAATTATGACTCTCTTAGTATTTTTGCTATGAGAAATTAAATTATTACAAAAGGAATGAAAACCTACGAAGAGAAGGAGACAGGCTACAGATGAAATTAACTGGATGGATGGTGGTTGAAGAAGAGAATGCCATACTTTAACATACCTGGTTGACCATGTAAAATGAATTTATCTCAGAACCATCAGAAACAAGCACTTAAGTATTTAAGGCTTGATGCAAGGTTCTTCATGATTCTGATACTCTTAACTTAAATTCTTAATAAAAATTTATTTGGTATTATATTTTCAGGAACTTGCCTCCAGTGACCTGTTCAATTTCTAACTGTCTGAATTCTTGTTGTTGCCACGGTATCAAAAGTTTTATGAATGGAAAGTCCTAGAGACATAATTTCTGGGTAATTAATAATCAATTTATTAATTAAATCTAGCAAATATTAAAATGAGGATATTAGTACTATTAAGAACCCTCAGAGGCATGCCCTGGAGAATATACAGTGGAAAAGGGAGTATATCTGAGGGTAGAAATCAACTGTGGTTGGTTAACAATCACTGAGATAGTAGATATAGCACTGAGGTGGGTAAAAAGACTTAGCCATCTCCAGCAATCTGCACAAAAGAATACATCTCTACCTAGCCTACTTTGTCTGGTTTTCCTTTTCATAAATTGGGTCACCCCAAATTCCAGTGGAAGATCCCAAGGACAGGAGCTTATTTCTTAAGGATGAAATTTTACTTAGACTGCATTCTCTTTGTAAGGCCTTCTCATTGGGTGAGGTGCTACCCAAGATCAAAAAGCTGGTACCCTGAGGATTTGCACAATGTCACCTATCAATAATGTCCTTCAAAGCCTTGCTAAATAACCTGCACGAGTTGTTTTCTGAGCAACTGAGGAAATAGGGGAAAACATTTTTCTTAATAATTGCTTATCAGTATAAGGGGAAAACAACCATTTCTCTCAAAAGCATTATAACCTTATTTATGCATAATGTTTCCAGGGTAGATTGAATGACAGAGTTCAAATCAGCCTGGTTTTCTGATCTATACAGAATTTGGGTCCAGCTACTCCAATTATGATTCACACCTCATTTTATATACTATATGCTCCAGCTAATCTCCTGCTGAATCAAACTATTTCTCAGAATACATCCCAGCATTTCCTATCTCTGCCTTTGGCATTTCATCTCCCTGGAAAATCCTTACTCCTGTATGAAGTCTTCTCACTTTCTTCCAATAAGAATTGGTTTCTCCTTTCTTTGGTTCTGAGGCTTTCCTTTTCTGGGGAGAAAATTGCTCATGTTGGATTATTTTGACACAGCACTAATCTAAGGATCTGGAATTATTTTTTCTCCTGGAACTTTTATCTTATTCCTTTTGTTAAAGATAGTTGTATGTTTTGTCACTTCCTCATTGCCCCTTCTCTCTCACCTTCCCATTATAAGCTCTTCCAAGGACAGGAATATCTATTACAGATCTTACAGATAACATTTTCTAATTGAAATAATATTTTAGTATTGATAGAATTTTCTGCCGTGTCTGATAATTGAGGAAAAGGCTTTAGAAAATTGAAAACAAAAAATACTAACTAAGCTAGTTGGGTTATTGCCAAGTTAAGGATTCTTCACTTTCTGATCGTGAGACTTATGAATATTATTTGAAGATGGACCGCCACTATCTCCTTGCATTGATTTTATAGTAGCTTTAACTTTGCTATTAAGTTGCTTCTCTTTAGATTTTTGGAAATTGGGATAGTGAGCTATATGACTTGGATTTCTGTTGATATAGCAGTTCTAGCCAACCTAACCAGTTATTGAGATTGCTTTTGGGTGACATCATCTTCAGGAGTATAATGCAGCTGATGTAGAGAGCAAGCTATGGAAAGTGGAAGGAGTTTACAAAAGTGGCACTAGAAATGTGTCTTGAAGGAAAGGAGGAACTTCAATTGACAGAAGATATTGAGGACTGTGAGCAATGATTTAGAGATAAAAGAAACTGAGATGTAAATTGCTATATAGTGTAGTGTAGTTTGACCACTATGTGTATTATTTTAATATAATTGTATAGTTTATAATTTTAAAATTAATTTTATAAAATATGATACATTGGAAACATTGGAGAAGGCCTTGAATGACAGACCTAGTAATTGATACATTATTTGTCAGGCACTGAAAAGCCATTGTGAAGGGTTATAAATAGAGGGACAGCACAATCAGAGTTGTGAATTAGGAAGATTTCTCAAGTAGCTTTATAAAGGAAAGATCCCTTATAATAATATAATGGAAAAGGAAGAGAAATCTTGATTAATCCATTACAACACCTGAAGACAAGAAGAGATGAGGTACTGAAAAGAGACAACTGTATGGTAGACAAGACTTGCCATTTAATTTGATGGAGATGATACCCATTTATACGTCTTTGGAAATATTATTCATATCCTTTGCCCACGTATCCACTGGAGAATGGCTCTTAGTCATATATTTTGCTTATCCTTATGAAATATATTTGGTGCAAAGATTCCCCCAATCAACAGCTTCCCTTCTTGTCTTAGTTGCATTGGTTTTGTTTATGCAAAGGCTTTTCATTTTCATATATTTGAGATTATTTTATATTTAGTGTAGTGATCTTTCTTCCTGTAATATTTCCCCCCCTAGTATTTTCATTATCTCAACTTTAAACATCATGTATTTGGAACGTATTCTTTAAACTGTGTGAAACTCTGTTACTGCTCAAAATGTGATTTAGGGGTTTGGTAAAAATATTTTGGTGCTACCACTAATAATCTAGTGATTAGAAATCTTTTCTTCTAGGCTCTGAGGAAGAGATTCTCTGCATATTATGCTTCTTCCAGAAGTTATCTGTTATATCATTGGATGATACTTAAAAATGACTTGCTCAGGATGACATAACTAGTAAATGGCTGAGCCAGATTTGAACTCTGGAAGATGAGTTTTCCTGACTTCTGGGCCTGGCATTTTATCGACTGTACCATCTAACTTTCTTAATAATAATAGCTCACATTTAGAGAAAGCCTCATTAAGAAAAATACTTTCCCAGAAGATGTGTAATGTTAGTACTGCTAAACCCATTTTTTAGATAGAAAGCTGAAATTTAGAGGGCCAGTGAGTTGCTTTTTAAAAGTTGCAGGAAATGTCAGCTTTCTTTACCTGTAATTCAACATTTTCCATTATTTCATGTCTGGTGATTTAGTGAAATGTTGCCCTAAATCTTTAACATATATTCTACTCTATTCATACTCTGTTTTCTGCAGTAATATAGCCTCTAATCATATATCCCGATAGAAAGACTCTTTTACATTCTTATCCATATATTTATCATAGGAATCTTTACATTCTTCTGTACTATGCTGATATTTCATTCTCAACTCTTGTTCCAGACAGTCCCAGTTATCTTGGCATAGTAAAACATGGATTCTGTTGTTACTATACTAAAATCCTGAATGCATCTGTCTGTGTAGCTTTTATTTAAATTCATTCACATTTTGCATATCACTTTCTTAGATCCCAACTTCTTAAACTGTGGTTGATTTTGACCCCATATGAGGTCGTGATTTGACCCATTTTATATACTTATATGTCCAAGGTCACATAAAAATCTCAGGTGAAAAGAAGTCATCAGTGGGAAAAGTTTAAGAAACCCTGTCTTAGATCACTAGTCTTCTTTTCACCCACATTCTCAACCTTAGAGTCATTCTTATATCTTAATGCTCCCTCACTCTCATATGGAATCAAATCAGTTTTATACCCCTTTGGGCATAGTTCCAAATTGCTTTCTAGAATGGTTGGATCATTTCACAACTCCACCAACAATGCATTAATGTACCAGTTTTTCCACATCTCTACCAACATTTATCATAAATTATCTCTTCCTGTCATCTTAGCCTATCTAAATTGTGTGAAGTTCTCACTCTTAAAGCGCTAGGGTAAAAAGCTTTTCTAAAAGTTTTTACCTATTACAGAGTTGTTTCAGTTGTATCCAACTGTTTATGATCTCTTTTGGGGTTTTCTTGACAGAGGTACTGTAGTGGTTTGTTTTTTTTTTTTCTTTTTTAGCTCATTTTAAAGAAGAAGAAACAGGGCTGGCACACACAGCACATGATCCTGATCTTTGATCACTTAAGTGTTATTATACCCATCATTATTCTGGGGAATATGATGGTCAGTCATTTAGAAACCTGGAGATTTATGCTTATTTGGCTGTTTATTTTTTCCCTTCTTCCATGCAAAAGATTATCAACAAGTACTCAAACAATTAGAGCTGCCATTTTGCTCAGTGACATAAGTACTTTTCTTTGGATTTCTCTATACCTCCAGATAAATCCTAATAGTATCTTTTCTTTCTTTTTTTCCCCAGTGAATAAAGCACTTATTAACTGCTTAAAATGTGCAAAGCAGTGTACTAATCTCTGGGGTTACAAATGAAAAAGCAGGATAACCCCTTCTCTTTTCCCCCCAATAGTATTTTATTTTTCCAATTACATGTAAAGATAATTTCCTATGTTCATTTTTGTGAGACTGAGTTTCATATTTTCCTCTCTCTCTCTCTTACCTTCTCCCTCTCTTAAGACAAGAAATAATTGGATATAAGTTATAAATGTACAATCATTTTAAACATTTATAATGGTCAGTTTCAATGTAACTGTACAAGTCAGTAACCAATTTTGGTAATTGTGTTGGAGAAAGAAATAAGTCATTCTTTTTCCCATGATGGTATTTTTTCCCATGGTTTTTGACATGGGAAATTCCAGTCGGCGTTTTTTCCCCCAGCTATTCTACTTGTCCCTCTTGCATTGACCATAGCCTGGTGGCATTCTTGTCATAACCATAGTGTTAGGGTAATCCATTTCTAAGCTCTCTAAACTTGCAGAGAATGTTCAGGAAGTTGCAAATGTGCACTTTTAGAGATTAAACGTACAGGGTGCTGACTCTGTTTCATATTATCAATTACGTAATGCTTTGGTTAAAGCACCGGATAGTTGGCGAAGCCCATTTCCATTCATGGGCTGATCTAACTCAAAGTGCCCCATTTGACAAATGTTTGATCATGTGTAGGATTTCTGTAGCTTGTAAAAGTTGTATTTTTATTGTAAGTCTCTGTTTTTTCCCTAAGTTTTATAACTGTGAATATGGGTTTTATTTTTAATTTAATCAAAACTAATAATAATAGCTTATATTTATGTAAATTTTAAGGATTTTAAAGTTCTTTGCACACACTTTCTCATTTGATGTTCACAGCAGCCCCTCTGTTCAGCTCCACAGGTATTTATTTCCATATTAACAAGTGAAAAAAATTGACCCCCAGAGAGGTTAAATGACATACAGCTATCGTTCTTTAACCTTCATTCTCAAAGAGCATCGATGATGGCATCAGGAAGGTTATATTATACATGCAAGTGAGTTGGATTTAAGTGAGGGAAGACTGTGCAAAGTCATCAGCCTCACTTTCTCCTCTGGAGCCATCTAGGTCCAGTGGCAAGATACAGATGAGAATGACTGGAGATACCCTGGACACAGTGGGAGTCTAGGCCTTTTTAAGCTTGTCTAGTAGCTAGTAAGTGTTGAAAATGTGGTTCTAGCCCAGGGCTCTCCTTACTTCAAGTCCATCATTAATAAACCTCATTGCCTCTCAAAGTTAGACACATTTTACTGGTATAAATTGATTGATTTATCTTATGTCTTTAGAGTATAGAATTTGAATTTTAAAAAAATTTAGGGGAACAGTTAAAGTATCTCTTTAAAGGATTTTATTTTTTCCAGTAGTATATAATCCAGCTTTCTGGGTGAACAAGTCTCTATTAATGTTGCTTCCAAGAGAGTTGGATTGAAGTCTTAATTATCTTGTGTTGGGACAATTACTTTTTTCTTTTTTTTTTCTTTTTTAATTTTATTTTATTTGCATAACATATGTGTGGGTAATTCTTCAACAATAACACTTACATAGCTTTCCGTTAGAAATTTTTCCCCCCAACTTCCCCACCCCTCCCCTAGATGGCAGGATATCCACTACATGTTAATTATGTTAAAATATTGGCAAATCGAATATATGTATACATATTTCCAAACTTATCATTGTTGTACAAGAAAAATCTTATCTACACAAATGATATATCAGATAAAGGAAACACAATGTAAGCAAACATCAATCAAGGAGTATGAGAATGTTATGTTGTGGTCCACATTTCGCATCCCTCTCTCTGGGTGTATATGGGTTTCTTCAGTGAACAACTGGAGGTGGTTTGAAACATATCATTGTTGAAGAGAGCCATGTCCATCAGAATTAATCGTCATATAGTACTGTTGTTGCCGTGTATAATGATCTCCTGGTTCTGCTCATTTCACTCAGCATCAGTTCACGTAAGTCTCTCCAGGTCTCTCTGAAATCATCTTGCTGGTCATTTCTTACAGAACAATAATATTCCATAATATTCATATACCATAATTTATTCAGCCATTCTCCAATTGAAGGGCATCTATTCAATTTCCAGTTTCTAGCCACTACAAAAAGGGCTGCCACAAACATTCTTGCACATGTGGGGCCTTTTCCTTTCTTTATGATTTCTTTGGGATATAAGCCCAATAGAAATGCTGCTGGGTCAAAGGGTATGCACAGTTTGATAACTTTTTGAGCATAGCTCCAAATTGTTCTCCAGAATGGCTGTATCCGTTCACAGTTCCACCAACAATGCATCAGTGTCCCAGCCCTCCCACAACCCCTCCAACATTCATCATTAACTTTTCCTGTCATTTTAGCCAATCTGACAGGTGTGAAGTGGTACCTCAGGGTTGTCTTGATTTGCATTTCTCTGATCAACAGTGATTTGGAGCACCTTTTCATATGACTATAAATAGTTTTAATTTCATCCTCTGAAAATTGTCTGTTCATATCCTTTGACCATTTATTGATTGGAGAATGGCTTGAATTTTTATAAATATGAGACAATTCTCTATATATTTTAGAGATGAGACCTTTATCAGAACCCTTGAATGTAAAGATGATTTCCCAGTTTATTACTTCCCTCCTAATCTTGTCTGCATTGATTTTGTTTGTACAAAGACTTTTTAACTTGATATAGTCAAAGTTATCTATCTGGTTTTCAATTAAGAGTTCCAGTTCTTCTTTGGACATAAATTTATTCCATCTTCAAAGGTCTGAGAGGTAAACTATATTACATTCCTCTAATTTACTTATAGTATCACTCTTTATATCCAGATCATGAACCCATTTAGATCTTATCTTGGTATGTGGGACAATTACTTTTTTCTACAGAAAATATATTTAAATGGTGTTTTGGTGTCCTTGAAATAGTCCTGTGTTTGTAGCACTTGCTGGGTGTAGAACCAGCCTGACTGAGTTTAAGTGTTCCTTTTGGTAATTTGAAATTTAAGTCTCAGAAGTTCTTTTCAAGGACTTTTGGTAAATCCCTTAAATTCTCAGTCCCATAGATAACTTCAGGACACTTGTAGCACAGTCCCTGGTAGGTACTAACAGAGGAAGTTTCCTCACAAGAATTTCCCTTCTCCAGAGAAAAGTTATATAATATCCTTAAGATGAGACAGAGTACTTTCCAAGTTCTGATAATAATTCCTGCCATATGTAGTGCTTTTAGGTTTGTAAGGTATTTGATAAACATTATTTATTTCATTTGATCCTCCCAATAAGCTCATGAGCGACATACTTCAAGTATTATAACTGATGCATCCTTTTAAATATAACCTGTTTGCATCCTTCCTTAGACCTTCCAGTATTTAGATTGTAGAATCGTAAATGGAAAGCTGGAGCTCCATCTGGTCCAACTTTCTCATTTTACAGATGAGTAGTCAGTAGCAGAGCCAGTATTGGGACCTAGGTTTTCAGGCTCCAAATTCTGGGCCCTTTTCCTCTGCACCAGGCTTCTGTACTATTTATATGTCATTGCATTTTAGCCAGGAAAATCAAGCTACCCAGAAGAGTATACTGAAATTAAGATATCCAGATAAATAGGCCAGAAGACCAATAAAAGAAATGAGTGGCTCTCTTGTCTTTGAGGACAAGGACATTTCTCTTGTACTCTTACATTTGCTAATCTAAAGTACTCATTATATATATATAAAGTACTCATTATAGAGTTGCCTTTGAAACAATGGTGACATAATCCAGAGGTAAAGCTAAAACTTTGTTTTTGAAAATTGAAATTATTGATATCTTGTATTATTATATAACCTCCTTTTCCCAATATATCCCCTCAGTCCCCTCTCACATAACCTACATTTTTATTATTTTATTTAATATTTTATTTTTCCACAGTTACATGTAAAAACAATTTAAAAATTCATTTTTAAAACTTTTGAGTTCCAGATTGTTTCCCTTCTTCCTTTGCCGCCCCCCCTTTTGTCCTTCATTGAGAATGTAGGCAATGTAAGTTGTACATCTATTTTTTAAAAATTAAGAAAAATGGGGGAGGAACCCAAGTCATTCAAACTTAAGCTGTAAATATCCTATATGTTGTGAACGTTTGTATGGTTGCCCATAGTCTCTTTGAAAAGAAGGGAAGGGGACACAATTTCTCACCTCTTCTTTGGGGTCAAGTGTGACAGGCTAGGTAGGGTGTGGTGGATAGAATGCTAGGCCTGGAGTCAGGAAGACCTCAGACATTAGCAGTGTAACTCTGGCCAAGTCACTTAACTTTTTTTTACCTCAATTTCTCATCTGTAAAATGAATTGGAGAAGGAAATAGCAAATCACTCCATTATCTTTGCCAAGAAAACACAAAAGGGATCATGAAGAGTCAGACACAATTGAAAAATGTCTAAATAACAATGGGGTATTGTAATTTCTCAGCCTTTGCTTTTTTTGTTATTGCTGCAGTTTAAAAAAAATGCTTTTTTAGTTGACTCCTTAATAAGGCAAAGAATTTTTTAAGCTTGATCAAATAAGAAAATATATCAAAAGATGTGTTATTAAAATATCCACACCTGGCCATCAGCTCTCTAGGGGAAGGAAAGTTTCACCAGGGATTTTCTTTGGAAGTCTTCAGAATAGACTTTTCTGATATTGGGAAAAGCCAGACTCGTCACTGTTTTCCCTTTTTTCCCTTCAAATTCACTCTTTCAACTCCCTCTTGCAAATCCCAACCTAATTCCTTGTTTTCTCTGTTTTGGCTTTACATGTCTACACTCTGCCTGTGTTGCATTAAGGCAATAAGAAAGGTATCTAGTGATACCACTTGGCTAAGAAGTGGGAGACTTAGATTCAGTTCCCAGATTTTCCATGAACTCACTATGAGGACTCAGTTTCTTCATTTCTACCACTTATCTCTCAGCATTGTTATGAGTAATATGGTTAAAAAAGAATAAGACTGAATGCTGTATAATTATAGTGACTAAGCTTGGCTCCCGACAACTGCTGAGAAAATGGACTTGGGAATCAGAAAGAACTGAATACAAATACTCCCTCAGACATTACTTGTGGGGCACCTGGACAAATCATTTCACTTTTGTGTTTGTTTTCATACCTTAAAATGTTGTGCTTAATGACCTAAGGGCTCTTCAATATCTAAATCTGATCCTGTGATCACCTCCTTCCTTTTTAAGTATGTAAGGGTATAAGTATGGGGTAGGTACAGATGATATATAGATATATCTATACCTACATATATATATAGGTATAGATACATATAGATATAGATACATATATCTATATGTATGTATGTATGTATGTATAGATATATGTATGTATAGGTGTATATAGAGCAGCTAGGTGATGCAATGGATAAAGTGCAGGGCCTAGAGTCAGAAAGTTTCATTTTCATGAGTTCAAATCTGACCTTAGACATTTACTAGATGTGTGATCCTGGGCAAATCACTTAAACTTGTTTGCCTCAGTTTCTTCATCTGTAAAATAAGGCAGAGAAGGAAATGGCAAACCACTCCAGCATCTTTGCTGAGAAAACTGTAAATGGGGTCACAATGAGTTGGACATGACTAAACAACAAATATTGCTTACATATTCAGACTGAATATATTGATTAGTTTTGCTGAATTGTTTTTTTATTCTTTGATTTTTGTGGGTGATTTTGTGGGAGGGCTGAGCAAGATATTTTTGGAAATGAAGTAAATGTAAAAACAGAAGATATAAATAATTTTGAAAATTGAGCTTCTAAAAATCTCATAATATTTACAAAATAATATGCTTTGAGAAATAATATTTAAATGAAAATGATAGATTGAGATTTTAGTATCGATTTTAATGAAATCTCTGAAGGATTGCTAAAGTTCTTGAAACTGATTTATGTTGTTCTTAGTTTTGATTTTTTTTAAAGTTAAAGCCACAAAATGACTGTTTTACAAATGAGATTTTTAAGTCTTTGTGTGTAGGCAAGTTATAGAAGAAAGTTAGTGTTAAAGCTGATGACCCTCAGCAGCTGGTGGTTCATGAACTCTTGCTGTCTTTGTAGATGAATTATAGCCTTCATTCAGTGGGTTTTTTTTTAGAAACTCAGATCTAAGTGGTGCAGTGTTTTTGGACTTTAAGGCTTCACTTGTTATTTTACAAAGGAGGACAGTTAGTTTTTCCTCTAGTTTGGAGAGTTGTGAGGAGCTTATTGAGTCTTTATCAAACTTATATGGGAGGTGAGCATGTATGCACAATTTGGTATGATCAAATAGACTAACAGCAGTGAGAATAGTAATAGCTAGCACCTATATTGTACTTACTATGTATCAGACATTATGCTAAGCACTTTAAAAATAATCTCATTTGGTTGTCACAACAACTCTGGAGATAGAATATTATATTCTATAGTTGAAGAGACTGAGGCTAAATGACTTGACCCAGGCTAAATGACATAACTAATAACTATCTGAGACTGCATTTGAAAATAGCTCTTCCTGACTCTAGGCCCAGCTCAAATTTAGCTACCTCTAAAAATTCATAATAATAAAAAAATCATTAATAAGGTTAATATGATATGTGTTTGATGGAAGGCATGATCACTGTATACTTTGTTATTATCAGGCTAAATTATAAATTTAAGAATGAGAAATAGGATAGGACAAGGATGAGGAATGGTAACAGGAGTTCCTTGTTGATTAACCCCCTCTATAATAATTACTAATAATTTTAATAATAGCTAGCATGTCCATAACACTTTAAGGTGTGCAGAAGGCTTTCCACGATTATCCTATTTGATCCTCACAACAGCCCTGTGAAGTAGGTTCTATTATTATCTCCATTTTACTGATGAGGAAATCCAGCCAGTAAGTACCTGGGGCAATACAGATATACACCTTTCTCTACCTTCCTTACAGTTGCTTGGAACACTGATTCAAGAACTTGTCTAAGGTATTACACTGGAGGCTGGCTCCAGGTCTTCCTGGCTCCAAAAGCTTTCTATCCACTATGGCATGCGCTTTCAGATATATGATCATACTATTAACTGGTATAACTAATTTCTTTCTAAAGTTATTTACTTAACCCATCCACAAGCATTTATTAAGCACTTATGCTATGTATTGGAAATACAGGAGATATAAAAACAAAAAATAAAACAGTCATTGTCTTCAAGGAGCTTTTAGTCTCTGGTTAAACAACATGTAGCCACCTAGGTCTATGGAAAGTAAATACACGGGTAATTTAGATGGAGAAAAGTATTTGCATTTGGGGATCAGCAAAACCCTTCTGTAGAAGGTGCCATTTGAAATGAATTTTGAAAGAAAATAAGGATTCTGAGAAGGCAGCTGAGTGGCTCAGTTGATAGAACACTGGGCCTGAATTCACAAAAACTCATCTTTCCTGAGTTTAAATCTGGCCTCAGATTTAAACTAATATTTAGTTTGCTAGTATCTGAAGTATCTGAAGTAGAAGTTATGCATAAAGGTATTTTAAGTCATTGGTAGTTGTACATAGATGCAGCATAGAGAGAAGATTGAATACAGTAACTTGAGGGTTTTTGTTTTGGGGTGTTTTTTTTTTTGGTAAGTACCACTGTATTGGATTTAGTGGATTCAGTGTATTTGATTCAGTGCTGGTGTATAGTGTTAGAAGAGAAAGAGAGAAGCATTTATGTTAGTAATTAGTATGATTTATGCTCAGCTTGACCTAGTAGCCTCCTTGTGCAGCTGCTTTCTTATTTTGCATTTGTAAAATACATGCACAGTTAACTGGGTGCCATATAATATGTATTGGACATATTGGTGACAGAAAACTGTGTCTACTTCAAACAAATGTATACTGTTCAAGCTTGCAAAACTGAGTAAAAAATGAGCTCTATGAGTAGTGACCTCAGTGTCTTTCCTAAACTGTTAAGAATTTATATTCTGTCTAGTACCCAATTAGGAAAAGAGAAATGGATTTTTCTGTGCTTCAGTGGTTAGATTCTTCCTGTAGGTAAATGGATACAGTAGTAATATTTGTGAGATTCTTTATTTTTTCTTTTAAAAATATCAAAATTTTTTGAGTTATTTTCTTTTGAGACTAGAAATATTTCCCAATAAATACCCAGACAAATCCCTTATAAGGTATGAGTATAGCTTATTAATAGAAAGGAAGTAAGTGTCCTTTAATTTGATAGTCTAGCAGCACATCAATAATTTTTTACATTTTCAGGAAGGGCATCTTGCTTTTTTCTGTGGACACACCAGCTTCCATCATCATCATCATCATCATCATTATTATTTTAGTATTGGTTCAGGGTCTTATTAGTGTCCAATATTATATGCTTCAATTTTGTGGTAAGTGGAAAACTTTGTATTTGTATGGAGAAATGGAAATGATTAAAGTATTAGGAAATACTTCATATGAGGAAAAACTAAAAATAGTTCTGTAACACCAGGTTGAAGGAAATCTAAATGCCAGGCTTCTTTCCTTTTTTTACAAAGGATACAAAAAGTGAGCACTTAATGGATTGAGGAGGGATCTTGCTTAGAAATGGGTTAAGGAGCTTTCTCCAACAAATGTTTTAAAACATTGGTATAAATTATTGAGTGGGATTGGGCCATCTCCTTTAGAGGGATACTCTTTTTACTTCTTATTTCTTTTTTTAAAAATTATTCTCTCCTCCTTCCAACCCTTCCCTAACCAATTGAGAAAGCAAATGATATGATACCCTTTATATAGGAAGTCATGAAAAACACATTTTCACAATAGCCATGTTGTCTCCTCCAAAAAAAAGAGTCAAGAAAAAATAAAGAAGAAAAAATGTTTCAATTTGCTTTCAGGGGTTCATCAATTCTTTCTCTGGAGGTGTATGGCATGAATCCTTTGGAACTGGCATGGATTATTGAATTGATCAGAGTTGCTTGGTCTTGCACAGTTGATCATCATTACAATATTACTATTTCTGTGTACTTCATTCTCCTGGTTCTGCTCACTTTATTTTGTATCAGTTTGTTTAAGTTTTCCCAGGTTTTTCTTGAAACCATCCCCTTCACCATTTCACACAATATTTCATCACAATCATATATCATAAATTATTCAGCCATTCCCTAACTGATGTACTGGAGGTAGTGATGTTAAAATATAAAAATAAAACAATCATTGTCATCATGGAACTGTAAAATAAATACAAGGGTAATTTGGAAAGGCTTTCACATCTTGGGAGATCAGAAGGTTCTTCTGTGGAAAGTGGCATTTTGCACTCAATTTTGAAGAAATTAAGGATTCTAAGGGGGCAGAGATGAGGAGAAAGGGCATTCCAGGCATGACAGACAGAGGCCAAGAGGCAAGAGACAATGTTTTATTTGAGGAATAGCAAGACCAGCTTCATTGGACTATAGAGTTTTCCAGTATCTACAATTTATGTGATATAGGATTCTTCCAGCACAAAAAAAAACTTTTATAAATATTTTTGTAATGTGGGTTTCTTCCTTTTCCTTTGATCTAGTTGGCATATAGCCCTAGGAGCAGTATTGCTGGGTTAAAGAGTATGCATAGTTTTATAAATCCTTTGGGCATAGTTGCAAACTATTTTCCATAATGATTGGACTAGGTCACAGCTCCACCACCAGTGTATTAGTGTTAGGCAGTGTTATATTGGGTTAGTAGTAACACATTAACTCTATATCACTGCACTCCACCCCCCAGCATTTGCTATTTTCATTTTCTGTCATGCTGACCAATTTAATGAATGTGAGATGACTTCAGAGTTTTAATTTGTATATCTATGATTATTAGTAATTTAGAGAATTTTTTTATGTGACTTGATAACTATGATTTCTTCTTGAGAAAACTGCTTGCTTATATCTCTTGATCATTTTCAGTTGGGCAAATGGATGTTTAGCTCAATTCTCTATATATTTGAGAAATGAAATTTGAGAAACTTAATGTGAAATATTTCCCCCAGTTTTTTGTTTTCTTTGTAATTTTGCCTGCATTGGTTTTACTTGTGCAGAACTTTTAAAATTCAATGTAATCAGAATTATACATTTTACCTCCTCTGATACCCTGTGTTCTTGTTTGTTCACGAACTCTTCCACTATCTATACATCTGACAGATAATTTGTTGTGTGTTCCCCTAAGAGAGATATTCTTTAAGGGGAAAATGTATGCATGTTTATATGAACAGACATACATGCATGTACATACATACATATTCATACATTTATGTGTGTGTATATACTTCCTTCCAAAATGGTTTTAGAATCAGCCTTTTAGAAACAAGATATTTTTGTCTAAGCCCAACCAAAATTGGAATGAAAAGTGTCACTTATAGGTCTTTCAGGATTCACCAAAAGGAGGTTTACTTAGCCATAGCCTAGAAGGGATATGAAGTAAAGATAACTCAGTAGATACAGCTGTTACCCCTCCCCTCTCACTTCCATAAGGATATTTATCTGGTCAGTAGGGCAAGACCTTGACATCTGTTGCCTCCATAATCAAATACAACATGCTCTGTTTGGCATTCAGACTCTGTAGGACTACAGTGTGTCCTTGAGTACCTTCTCTGCCTGGAAAATTTTCTCTTGTTTTGGAGGAGTCCCAGTGGGTCCTATCCCTTTATCATATGGGATACAGGAGAACTTCTGCTCAGGCTAAGCATTCACTTCTTAACCCTAGAATCTGGCCTTCAGCATGAGGTGCAGTGAGTTGAAGACTAGTATGGGAGTATGTCCTCCATGAAGCCCTAAGTACTGGCTACATTAGTCACTTAGAGGTTGGCTTGATTGTAGCCTCAGAGGTAAATAAAATTACAACCTCACACACTGTATTGTGTGTATCCAGGCCTCCTCCCCATGTTTGGAGTGTATACTTTTCCTTGTTTGGTTTGCCCCTTTCTTTCTCTTTTAGACTTTCTTTTTCATGTGAAGGGAGGATATTTCCTCAGATTCTCTTTGCCCGAAGTGTTCCCATAGATTGCATTCCATTTTAAATATTACTTCATTACCTTCAAAAGGTCTTCCACAGATTATATCCCATTTTCAATATTAGTTCCTCTCACCTTCAAAAGGTTTTTCCAGGTAAGAAACAAGGTTAGTCCTGCCCTTCTTCCTAGGAATAGGGAAGCCAACTTAGACCTAAAGCTATGAGAGGCAGTAGGATGAATGGTCAAAATGTTGGTGCTATGGGGGGAATTCACAGTCCCAGTCTACAAGCTAGGTTTTTGTAAAAATGGGTTTATTTCATTGAGAAACTCTTTCTCTTAGTGGGCTGCTTCCTGATTAGGAAGATAGTGAAGTTTGGGGTACAGAGTCTTGTTTTTAACTTAGCCTTCTGTTGTTTGGGGCTAGGGAGCTATTAGGGGCTAATTTCCAAATCAATAAAGGTGGTAATTGTTTCCCAGACCAAAGTGATTCCCAGATCAATTGGAGGTGGGAGTTTCCCATGGGATCCAGGTAGGAGGGGGTGGGGAAGGGTTGAGATTAAGGTGGGGATCATTTTTAGGAATTTCCCCAGGCCAGGTGGCCCACCCTCCACAAAGATCAGGGGGTCAGAGTCCTATTACATCAAAAACATGGGCACTTTGCTATACCAGAGAAAAGGCAGGTCTTGATACAATCTAGACTGCCAATGAAAATTCCAAGGCAAACTGACCTGTGGAAGGCTTAGCTGCTCCAGGCTTTGCTCCTTGTAAAGAGAGTATGAATATCTAGATCCAATTTTTTCTCGTGCAGAAAGATAACTGTATAAATATGTATACATATATTGGATTTATCACGTATTTTAATATATTTAACATGTATTGGACTACCTGCCTTCTAGGGGAAGGGGGAGGGGGGAGGAGGGAAAAATTTGTAACAGAAAGCTTTGCAAGTGTCAGTGTTGAAAAATTACCCATGCATATGTTTTGTAAATAAAAAGCTTTAATAAAAAAAATTCCAAAAAAGAGACTGAACATGAGATGAAAATAATTCCTAAAGTATCCACTCATTTGGAGTCAGAACCCATGGAGACCCAGGGTCTTGATGGTAGGGATAGAAGACAGAAAGAAGTTTGTTGTGGGGTTGTTCCCACAAACTCAGGGAAGCCACATAAAGTACTAAATTTGCTTCCAAGAAGTGACACTTGGACCAATGGGAACATCACTCCCTTTTCCTGAATGCTAGCATGAGAGAAAAACAGCTTGAAGGTTGAAGATAAGCATAGAGCATGACTCATCATACTGCCAATCCCTGTAAGGGAACTCCATCCAAAACCCGTTTGTCTTTCCATATATGTTTTCTAATTCCAGTCCACTATCCCATTTATCCCAGTCCCCATTACCTTTTCTGTGTTTTGAATATCTAACCTTCCTGCTATGATTCTGGGTTGGACTATTTCCAGTAGCAGCCTCTCTAATATGTTTCTAGACTGGCTTGGATAACATTGTATCCCTCCTGTTCCCCACCATACCATCAATGTTTCTCCCAGTTAATTTGCCCTTTTTAATAAAGTGTGTACACATTTTGCTAAAGGCATATGAATGTTCATTATTGAATATATCAATTTACAAGCCAAATGAACAGGCATTTGTTAAGTGCATTCATTTGCACCACTTTTATGCAGGACATTACCTGAAATGCTTAATGACAAAGGGACTGAAGATAGTCTTTGCCTTCAAGATGCCTTCGTTGGATGGGCAGGGAGGTTGGACACAAGTAAAATAATATACAACAATACAAGATACGTTATGATATATGTCAAAGTTTTATAGGAATTTAATGATGAGAGAGAGCGTATTGTGAGAAGAGATATTTAAGTATTCAAGGAAAAATTCTCAGTGGAACTTGAACATTGTTGAAAGAAAATGCAAGCTTCTGCTTTCCATAGAGGAGACAGGGAAGGCATGCTAGCCAAATGTGAGATGACAAGGGACATTGTATGTTTCAAGGACAACTAGCAGAAGAGTCTTGCTAGAGTTTGCAGGACTGTGCAGGAAAGTAATAAGGAAATACTACACAGAAAGAGATTAGGGCCAGATTGTAGCAAGCTTTGAATGCTTTCCAAAAGAATTTGGATGATGTCCCCTACTAACCATGTCTGGCACCTTCTGACTGTTTTTGGAAGAAAGTATTCATGATATTATTAGGCTCCTGAATTCTTTCATTTATAAACCTGAGTCATATTTACCTTAGACTTTATTTTGTAGCTTTGAGAAGTTCTTGACAGTTCTTGAGCAAGTTTTGATCTCTGAGACAGATTTTTAAAAGGCAAAGAGTTGGTGACTGGCTTCAGGGAGTGCCTCAAGACTATGAGGAACATTCTGGATGAACTTGGACATCTTGCTTAAATAAGCTTAAGCCACGGATGAAGGGAATCCACAATATGAATTGGAAACTCCAAAGGAATAAGAATTAGAGTAATTCTAAGAGCTTGAAGCCCAAGATACTTTAACAATGTCTGCTGATGTTTTGTTGCAAAAATTTGCACAGGGGATAGTGACACAAAGAATTATAAACTATTTAGATTCCTTACATTCATGTCACATGAATACTTGGTTCCAAAAGACAGAAAGTGAGGAATGAGAAGATCCAGAAGTAAACAAAATGTCTCTCCTCTCCTCTCCTCCCCTCCCCTCCCCTCCCCTCATTTGGTTAGAGCTGAAGTAAAAAAATTCAACATCAAATTAGATTAAGGTTATTGATGGAAAGAAGAAGTTGCATGGTTGTAATACCTCTAACTTGGCCTATTCAGATAAACTATTGATGTTCAAACAAAAAAGACCAGAAATTGTAAATAAATAAATATTGAACTTAATTTTCTCTATTTCCTACTGAAATTTAATCACTTTTACAACAGTTATCATCAAAAAGGAGACCAGAAGAATCCAGAGTATTGTCTTAGCAAGTCAACAAATTCAATGATATATATTTGCTGAATAGAAAACAAATAATTCTGGGAATTGGGTTTCTTATTTATTACTTTCAAAGGCCCCATGTCTGTCTTATACAAATCAGATAATCAGAACACTTTGGCCATCTGTACCCATAATCTAAAGTTTGGAGACCTCAAGAGAGTCGAGTAAAATCAGAAATTCATTCTGTGAACATCTTATGACATCTTTGTTATTTGTTTTGCTAGGAAGTTCCTTGTGAGTAATGGCTACCTGTATGATGGATTCCTTGGGCTCTAGGAAGTAGATAAATATTTTGTAGAATTCAGCCAAGAACAGACTCTTGTATGTATAAGAATAAGTCCTAAAAGTTCATAAGGTCAACCATGGAGTAAACTAAATGCTGTCTACCTCTACCACCCCCTTTGTCCTTTTTTTTTCCTATCTTCTTCATCACCTTAACCACTTAAATAGTGCTAAAAGATTACAAAATATAGATCTGGGAGAGGAGATAATTAGTAATGCCTTACATTTCTAACCTAGCCCAGGGCCCTGTATACACTGTGCAATCTAGCTGCTTCACTATAGCTTTTATCCTTTATCTGAGGGCTAATTTGGAGTGATGGAAACTGAGTTAAGAATAACTAACACTGCCTGGGAGTTGACTCAAGAATTTTTTATTCTGGAGCATACCTCTCCTTCCTTACTATTTCTGCTAAGGCTTGACATCAAACTCCAGACCATTTTGGGACTAGTTCTATGAGTGACTATGCAAACATCGATCAGCCTAACCATCCATACCAGGAAGCTAAATGGATGAAAAATGCCAAATATTCAGTAACATGCATTTGAAACACCCTTTCCTTAACTTAGTACTTGAAATGAATGAATGAAAAAGCATTTATTAAATGCAGAATCACTCTAATTGGTCTCCCGAATTCCATATCCTCCTCTTTCTAATCCATTCTCCACACATCTACCAAATTGATATTCCTGAAGCATGTTTGACTGTCTTACTTTCTTGTTGAAGAAGTTTCAGTGGCTCCCTATGACATGTTGAATATAAAATAAAATAAAATAAAAATTCCCTAGTGTGGCCTTCAAACACTGTAGCTTGAGCATTGTGCTATATATCTGAAATAGCCACTGAAGGTTGATATACAAAAAAATGAATTGGATTAAATTTAGGGAATTTCTTAGTACTCATAATGATCTCAAATTGTCCAGAAAAAAAAATGTTTTTTAACAAAAACACATATATGCACATAGAGATACACACCCACATGGACATACACACATCCCATTGATGTGTTATGTAGTTGTAAATATTAGATCACTACAACCTCCAGATAAATGTTGTGGGGGATTTAAAGGTCAGTTGAAATAAGTATTATCAGTGTAAGTAGACTGCACAGTTTGTAAGAATGACCTACATGGAAGAAAGCATGTAAAGGAGAATATAAATAAAAGAAAAGGAGAAAAGGAGATGGTCTGAATGCAGTGAGAGCAAAGGATTTTTGAAAGTTCAGAGGGATGTGCTGGTATCTCCTAAATGTAAAAAGGCCTAGATGAAGCCCTCCAACCACAAGCATTTAGTACATATCCTACTATGTATGAGATTCAATACAAAGACACAAGTAATACCTTTCATGCCTTCATAATTTATCTTCTGTTAGAAGGATACGCGTGCACAAATAAGATGTTTTGAGCTGGTATATGATTTCTTGATAAGTTCTCATTTAATTTTTTTCCTTAAACAAAAAAATCATTAAATAATCACTCTCTTTGTAAAATATTATATTCACTAATTTTAGAATATTGATACAATAATGAATATATTGTATTATTTCTTCATGGCTTCTTCCTAAACTAATTAATTATTTATTGGGACTTATGTATATTAAGTGTTGAAACTGTCATTTTTTTCATCAGAAGGGTTCCTCTTGTCCCACATTGCTTTCATCTTCCATATTTTCATCTTCCATATTTTGATGTTACTTTTGTTCACTTCTTTTTTGGCACAAGGAAATAATAAAATGGAAGCAGAACAAATTAAACACAAAGGAAATTTTATTGGGCAAGGGAAGAAGAGCTTGGGAAGTAAGGACCCCAGTTATGTCTGGCAGTCATCAACAAACAGTTTTCTTCCCATCCTGCTGAGAGATCCTGGAACAGGAAGAACTCAACATCAAAAATAAAATTCAGGTCCCCAAGAAATGAGAAAAACTCCTTTTAACATGGGAAGAAGAACTGTGGTTATCAACAAATTATGCTAGCACTATCTCAAGATGTTATTTTTTGAATTCAGATAAAATAGACAAGTGTTTGAAACAGGTGTTTTTAGCCTTTTGGTCAAGGGTCACGTTAACTATCTGGAAACCTTTTTCAAATTTGTTTTTAAATGTATAAAATATAATACACAGGATTATAAAGGAAACTAATTATATGGAAATAGTTTTCAAAATTATAACACTTTGTTAAAAAAAAAAAAACAAGTTTGTAGAGCCCAGATTAGGAATCATTGGCTAAAGAAATATTTTTCATTATCTATGGACCCATTTCAATTGTAATTCTTTTTTCTTCTGCTAAAATCTGAACTTTCCATATACATTCCTGAGCCTGATTCATGACAACATATTTATTGTTAATCACTTCATCATCTTTTATTATGTTGCAGGCTAAGGTGTCTTTTCTCTGAAACGTTTTTATAGTTATTAAATACAATATGACTCACATACTGATGTTAAGGTATTGTCATAGGTTCATTTATTGTTGCTAATACTTTTGTTTCTTACTGAAGTGTTAGAGGGTAGTAATTTGCCCTACTTTCCTTTACACCACATAAACATGATTTATTACTCCTTTAGGTTATTCTATTTGTTAAGGATTAGTACTCCTACCTAATGTATCACAATTTGTTTATTCCAGCTAAAGGATGGTGGTAAAGCATCTCAAGCCCATGTGAGAATAGGAGATGTGGTTCTTAGCATCGATGGGATAAGTGCTCAGGGAATGACACATCTTGAAGCACAGAACAAGATTAAGGCTTGTACAGGCTCTTTGAACATGACTCTGCAAAGGTAAGTTACTGTTTTATTCTTAAGAAGGAAAAAAAACCCAGAGCAATCTTTGTTTGAATATCTTTTTATATTTAGTGTCTATAGCCTTAAAGAGAACTGACTATGTAGACTATAAAAAATCCTATGTTTAAATGATTATTTTTGTTAATAGGATTCCTCATCACCCCTAAGGGAAAATTTTGGGGACAAAAGGGCAATAGTTAATTTCTTTGCACTTTTGAGGTATCATTGGGGGATTTGTTTAAATAATGCATCATAATGGATTATTTCTCACATTCTAAAATCAAAAGTTTATGTTGGGTTTAAATTCTTTTCTTTGGCTATGTGTCATGTCTTCCATACCTGCCTGTTTGCTTTCACTTCATGCCCCTTGTTTTACTACCCAATATCTTATTTTCCAGTCAAAACACTTCTCTGGTTCCCATGAGAACAGATGAAAACCAGATGTTGCCTTTTTCAGATGAATTTCCAACTTCAATAATTTGGTACTGACTCTAATAAAGAATCCTTTAGGCTACTGAAACATTAAAAATAAGCAAACTCTTGTTTTCTGGACTCGAGGAAAATATTTAACTTTGTTTCTGTATTCCTGGTCTTAGATACTTAAAAGATTAAAAATGTAGAGGCTTTTAATGTAATCAAAATTCTTAAACAATTTTCTAAGCAATGTTAGAGTGCTACTAATATTGTATTCATTTAAAGGAATTTGAGAATAAAGAAATTCAACGGAATTTGTTAATATTATTAACCAAGAAAGTTGAAGAATCATCTTTATATCAGTTTATCAGCTGGCTTTTATTAAGCTCCTGATGTGTCCCACACACCTGGGCTAGAATAAAAAAAAATGAAGCAGTTCCTGCTATTTTTATTTTATAAGGAAACAATACATATGTGGTGGTGTTCATTTCAGTAGTGTCTGATTCTACATGACCCCATTTGGAGTATTTTTAGCAGAGATACTACAATTGCTTGCCATTTGCTTCTTCAGCTTGTTTTGCAAGATGAGTGAGACAAAGGTTAAGTGATTTGCCTAGGGTTACACCTCTAGTATCTCCATTCAGATTTGAGTGCAGGAGGATGTCTTCTTGACTTTAGGCTCAATGCTCTATCTACTGTACCATCTAGCTGCCCCATATGTATAGACATAAATGCAAAATACATACAAAGTAACCTCATGGATAGCATGACTATAAAAAAAAATAGGGAAAAGTCTCATGTAGGGGCTGGTTTTGAGCAGGTATTTGAAAGGGTTCTGAAAGGTAAGAAAGAGGAAAGCATTCCTGGCAAAGGATATAACCTGTCCAAGTTGGAGATGGTAGAACAAATAGGAAATTTTATTTGTAAGGAACAGTAATTAAGTTACTTTGGCTGAAGTGTGGAGTGTATAAAGGGAAATAATGTTTAATAAGTCTGGATAGGTAGGTCTAAGCCAAACTGTGAAGGGCTTTAAATGTCAAACAGAGGAAATTATATTTGATCCTAGAAGTTATAAAAAAAAGCCTTTGGAACTTTTTATACAGGAGTAAGACGTGCTTTAGAAATGTCATTTTTTCAACTGTGTGGAAGAGGGATCAGAGACAGAGACTGGGTTCAGAGAGGCCTTCTAGAAGACTCTTACAGTCTCCAGATCAGAGATAATAAAAGCTTGAACTAGAGAGAATGGGATGGATCAATCAACAATGCTTAACAATTGATAAAATATATAGGGATGAGGGAGAATGAAGAATTAAGAATGATTGCAGTTGTGAACTTAGATTGATGCTTATAAGAGAATAAGGAAGTTAGGGAAAATGGCAGGTTTGGTGCTAAAAAATAATAAACTCTTTTTGATATGCTAAATTTGAAATGTCAATAGGAAATCTTGGTGATACAGGACTAAAACTCAGAATTGTCGAGGTCAAATAAATAGATCTGGGAGTCATTTGCGTAGAGATAATAATTGAAACCAAAGGAGCTGGTTACAATACCAGTAGAGTTGCTAAATCCCACCCCCTTCAATATATATTTTAGATATGAACTTTCCTTTAATTCCTGCTAATTCATCTTCAGTCTAGGTCCTCTTTCATTTGTTTAATTGTTTAAATACTTTTAAATACATTACTACCTGGATGATAGCAGCTGGTCTTTTTGCTTCCAGTATTTACCCAAAATGGAATTTTCCCCTCTGTTTTTAGCCTGTAGTAGTATCACTAACCTGTAGTAGTATCACTGAGTCAGACAGAAATCTATTCTGTTTTAGCTTTGAGCCAGCTGGAAACAATTCTTATAATTTAACATTAATCCTGATCTAAACATTTCTGTTTAAAGAGAAAGAAATAGCCAAAGATGGGCAGCATTACTTTATGGCTCTGAAAATCTCTCTGACAAACCTTTTGCTTACAATTTATGATATTCTCAAATAATACATAAAATTACAGAATGAGATAAAATAAAACTCAAAGTTCACTTAATATTTTGATTAATCAAATAATAACAGTAAATTAACTTTTGTCACTGCCTTTGAGAATCATTTTTATAAAGCCATTCAATCCCTCATTGACCATTCTCTTTAAACATTCTTTTATTTTACTGTTCAAAGGTAAATTAGAGATATTTCTATTAACTAACATGATCAAGCTTCTTTCTTTTCTTAGTAAGATCATTATCCTAATCTGATCAAGGCTTGAGAAAATGGCATAGTCTCAGATCAATTACAGCCCTCTTTGATTTGTGTTGCCATCTTAATTATTACTTCTTAGAGAAGTTCTTGATCAGAGGTGAGGGGAATTGGAAATTGTTTCAGAATTTATAATTAAAGAATGGTAAGTTTTCTTATTTAATTTTTTTTTTTTTGCTGAGGCAATTGGGGTTAAGTAACTTGCCCAGGGTCACACAGCTAGGAAGTATCTGAGACCAGATTTGAACTCAGGTCCTCCTGACTTCAGAGCTGGTGTTATATCCACTGTGCCACCTAGCTGCCTCCTCTTATTTAATTCTTACAAGTTTTCCAAGTGTCCTTGAATTCTTCATATTCATCATTACTTCTGGTAAGAGTAATAATCCATTATATTAATATACTTCAGTTTGTAAATTTTTTCCCTAGTTGATAGGCATCCATTTTGTTTCCAATTCTGCTACTACAAAGAATGGTTATTATAAATATTCTTATATATATGGATTTTTCTCCTCTGTCTTTGTCCTCCTTAAGGTAACTCAGTGAATAGGTACAATGTAGTTAACTCTTCAGGTACAATGCCATTTTATTAACCAACACTTTCATCATATTGCTTCCTTTTCATTGGTAACTATATCATGTTAAATCTTTACTTCCTAGCTTTTATCTCCTTTCATAATCACCCCTTCAGTCTAGTCTCCTCCAACTTTCCCTTCTTCCACTCTGGAGGAGTGAGGCTGACAACTTTTCATAGCTCTGTCTCACTTAAAATCCAATGCAAGTCACAATATCCTCTTCATGCAGTCATTAGTCTCTTTGAGAATGAAGAACAATAACATCTTCCCCCTGCCATATTTATGACTTCTTTAATAGTATTCCCTTTTACTTTAAATATTCTTACTTCTTGCTATATTTCCCTGATGATCCTTGATCCTCCCTACCCTTAAAATGAAGAGAAAGATAACTGGGAAGAGAAACTGCCTCCAGAAATATTCCCTTCTTCATCCATGATAGCAAGCATGATGATTATGAAGCTTCCCACTGCTAATAATAATAGTTTGGAGTTGCCCCATCAGATCCCATGGCTACTGCTACAATCTTTATTTCATGTGTGGACTCACATCACAGGGAATGTATTTTCGTGCATTTTATATCATGAATTTTTCTTTTTTAAGTTTTTAAAATTTTAATTTATAGTTGTCTCTCTTTTTTAAATAGATAACTACCTCTACTTTATGATTAGGATTACAAAGTCTCAGTGTCCAATTTAGAATTGTAAGGAGAAGATAATGGGACTTTTAAAAATAGAGTAAAAGACAGTGTTTGTTTAAAAAAGTCATTCTAAAGACATTCCTTTTTTTTCTTAAAATCATAACTTTCAAGGGATTTGAATAGCAAATATTTTGTTCTTCAATCACCTTTTCCCAAATAATAAAACTCTTGGATTACTATACCATATATATTCTTTGTAGGGAATTGGGAATAAATATTACTTGTGTTCGTTCTCTTTTTGGAAATGAGTGGTCAACATTTTTTTTTCCTCTTCAGCAGCTGGAATTGATTCTAAGGTTATGTCCAACTGAATAATAAAAAAATTGTATTTTAGATTATTTTTTCTAATAGGGGATTATAATATGAAAGAAATGTAGGGTCATATTGATCTATCAATAGCAAGAAAAGAATATTTTTCATATCTGTCCCCCTCCTCTGTATTCCAAACATCACCATTGGATTGTCATCACTAGCACTGGTCCTTATCATCTTTTCCTGGACTTTTGTAGAGGTTTCCTATTTCTTCTCCTCCAATTCAGTTTTCATATGATTTCCATACTAACCTTCCTCATGCATAAATCTAGCCATGTCACTCCGCTCAGAGATCTTCATTGTTGCCTGCTGAGTAGAGTTTGAGCTCTTTCTTTCAGTTGCCTTTTCAGGTTTCTAGATCCCATTTAAACTGTACTTTTTCTTGGACAAAAAAAGAGATTAAGAAATGGTTAGGTGGCTTTATGAGTCTAAAGTCTTCCCAGCATTGTTGAAAAAGGAAGAAGGAAGAAATAAAGTGGATACAAATTGGATTTCTGCTGAGAACCTCAGATAATAGCTGATGACAGCTTTTTTAAGAATTGTGACATGAATCAGGTAATTTAATTCAAAAAGCATTTATTTAGTACCTACTATTTGCTAAGCATGAGATAAGGGCCATTGTGGACTCTGAGCAAATGGCCCAAAGAAATAGGAACTTGCAATTAATCATGAGTTAGTTACAAACACCACCATTAAGCCTTATAAAATAATTTTTGGTAGTTTGATTGGTATGGCACTGAATAGGTAAAATAGTGCCATACTACCACTCAAACTGTCAAAAACGTATTTTATAAAGCTGGAAAAAATAGTAACAAAATTTATTTGGAAGCACAAAAGCACAAGAATATCAAGAACATTAATGAAAAAAAAAAGCAAAAACTATAGCAATGATGAAACTACTTGATACTGGTTAAGAAATAGAATAGTGGATCAGTGAAATGGATTAGTTACATAAAATGTAATAATAAATTATTATAATGAACTACTGTTTAGTAAACTCAAAGACTCCAGCTTCTGGGTAAGAACTTAGTAATTGATAAAAAACTACTGGGAAAACTAGAAAATAATAAGACAGAAACTAGGCATAGACTAACATCTCACACCATATACCAAGATAAACTTAAAATGGGTACATGATTTATACATAAAGGTCATCCTTTATTCCATAAGCATACTATATATGACAAAACCATAAGGAAATTAGGAAAGCAAGGTTTATGAAGAAGATAACAATGTATAACCAAACAAGAAATAGATAATTATCATTATGAAATACAAAATATATAATGCTGTGGTTTGAATTTGTCAGCAGAGTTCTTATTTAGTAGGTGAAAATTAACACAGGCCTTGAAGGATAGATTATGTTGTTGTTAATTTTTGATAAAGAATCATAGAATCACACAAAAAAAAGAAAAACAAGCACCAAAAAAATAACTTTCTTTCCCCCTGTATGGCATGAAGTAAAATAATTGGGGCAAGTCAAGTCAAATCAGCAAGCATTTTCAAAGCATTTATTATGTGCCTTGAGGGGACACAAAGAAAGGCAAAAGTAGGCTTTGTTCTCCAAGAGCTTACAGAGAAAGGGAGGGGAAGGGGAGAAAACATGTAAATAACTGAACCAAGTAGATACCTTGGAGATAATTATACAAGCAATGACTCTATAGACACAAAACTCTTAGAAGAGTTCTAGAGTGATACAAGCCTTTAGACTTGTAAGGTCAGAATGGAAGAATTACATGTTTTACTTAAAAATATCAAAACATTGTTTTAAGCTCGTGAATACTTTCTCCTGTTCTTCAATATCTTCTAATAGTCTTGCCTTTCTACCTCACCTGTTAATTACCTTTTGTGTGGTGAATGCAGATTTAACTATCTTTATTCTTTCATGGATTTATCTATGATCATATGGATGGAAAAGATCAAAGCATTTTAAAATTTAAATAACCTTTTTGTCATGGTACTAAAGAAATAGTAAAGAGCACTGAGTCTCAAATTAGAGACCCTGGATTTGAATCCTGCCTTTGATTCTTCTGTGTGATTCTTACTGCCTGTGTGACATGGGGCTTAGAATCAAAGGCAAGATTCAAATTCATTTAACCTCCTGGGCTTCAGTTTTTCTTTACTCAAATGAGGAGGTTGGATAAGGTGCCCTCTGAATGTCCCTTCAGCTGTAGATCTTGATTCTGTGATTCCAGTGGGATAAAAACCAGCTGTATGGCCAACTAGAGAAACAGATGGTAGGGAGATAGGATGATTTCCCCATTTGAAGAAGATAGCATCTCTCCACACAAATTTTTCTTTTACTGCCCTCCATTCCTTCCAAGTTCTCTTCCAGGAAACTTCCAAATTCCTATAGCTTCAGAAGCATGAGAAGTAATTGAGAAATTTAAAAATTGGAATTGAAAAATAGTTAGATGAGCCACACAATTAATGTCTTTAGGTACTGGAGGAATCTCTTTAATTTGGATGACTTCTAGGGGCTGCTGGTCCCAGCAACTGGTCAGAAAATCACATGACTATTCTCCCCATTTTGGGAAGCTTTTTGCCTTCCTTGGCTGGTGTGTTTCCACATTCAAGTCTGAAAATGAAGTATCTCCATATTCCTTCACAAATCACTGACTTTCAGGGAATGTTATTTTCTATAAATAACAGTTTAGATTTCCTGTGCAATGTACCATGGTCCTTCTGCTAAAGCCATACTCATTGTGGTGTACAAGTTCTTTAAGCCCAGCAGGACCTACAAAGCTGTTAAGGGTTCCAAGTGTGGGTCTGATGACAGATTGGGTATCTGCTATCTGAGAACCAACTTTGTGCAATTTGGAACAAAATCTTGATCTACTGGGGGGGGGGAGAGTTGTGGTCTGTCCCCAGGGGAGAGAGAACCCATATGTAAAAAAAAAGATCTTTGAAGTATTGAAATATACTGTGTTTCATTTGAACAATCTATAACACTACTTAATATATTGTGAGGCAAAATTGCTGCACATGTCTAGCTTAATTTCAGAAGAGTAGAGACATAAATTTTAAGGATAATGACATTACCTTGTGAACATTGTTTATAGGACCTCATTTTAATCAAATGTAAAACTTAAGATATAGAACTACTTATAGGGGCTCTTAACCTTTTTTGAGACATGGATCCCTTTGGCAGTAGGAAACTATAGAGCCTTTTTCACAATAATGTTTTTAAATGAATAAAATAAAATTTATAGACTCAGAAATGAAATTTACATTGAGATACAGTTATTTTAAAAAATTTCACAGATCCTGAGTTGAGTCCTTGGACTAGTTGACCTTCCAACTCTGATTCCCATGAACTTGTTGGGTCATGTTTAAATATTCCATAATATTTGTACCTTAATTGGACATCCTTAGGGCATGTCCCTTAGCTTGTATATTTGTCTCAGGCAACTCCCTCGGACTCATCTACAAATCTTAGACAGAATCCTATTTCCTTTGGTGGAACAAATTCCCACACTGATTCTGATGAATTGAATTCTTAAAAATAAGTACTGGACCCATATGCTTCTTTCTGTGTGACAGTGGTATATATCAGTTGGGCCAATTTCTAGGTTATATTTTTAAAATGAGTGCATAATTTCATTTGTAATGTTCATTTCAAAGATACTTTTTGTTTTCAAGAGAATTAGAGAAGATAATACTTTGCCCTGACATTGAGAAAGATTGTTCCAAGTAAGACAAGTTAAAGAATAGTTGTTAGATTTAGGAGTTAACAATAAGGGTTTTTATGATTAATTACTTATACAGCTGTTAATGTACCGTGTATGTTTTTGGTATCTATAGGTTTTATAAAAAAGAGAAAAGACAGTGGAATATAAACAAGGGAGAAGAAAAATTAAAGAGATAATATTTAATTAATAAATGACTATTAATTTGATGCCCATAATAAAGTTTCTTCCATTTAGGAGCATTTTGTACTTTGCAGTGGAATAGGGATGGAAGGGGAAAGTGAAAAAAATTGGCAGTGAGCATTAAAGTGGGCATGTCTGAAGATAAGACAAAATCTTCAAATGGGGAGCATGATGCATGAATTTTATCACCTCTAAAAAAGTTTCTAGTTTTAAATGAATATGAATTTATTACTAACTACTGCCTGTTGGCCTGGTTGAAAATTATTCTTTTACCAATAATATATGGTTTTTCTGGCAGCAAAAAACAGTGGCAGCAAAGTGAAGCTAACAAAAACCTAGCTTTGTTTATTCTTCTAATCCTTTCAAGATTTCAGTGGAGCAGAAAAATGACCATAATTCTATCTTACTGTAGGAAAAGCCAGAAAGATAAATAAAGAATTTTCTTCTCATCCTCGCCAATCCAATTTAGTTTAAATGTCATGTTTAACAACAGATTCTTAACTTCAAATAGAGTAACTTATGTGTATTATGAAATGTTATTAAAAGGATTTTCTGTTTTATAACTCCTTATCAACACCAACAATCAGAACTTATAGTGATTTTTAAAAAATTGTTCACTATCTTTTTCTATGGTCACAAGATCAAAAGACATAGATTTCTTACTTTTATTGCACTAAAATCTTCATATAGGTGATTTCTCAGTTCTGGCAGAAACATGGAAATTGAATGTTGAAAATTATTTTAAAATAATATCCAAATCCATAAGTAAATACAGGACAAGGAAAATATTAATCATAAGTGGGAAATAGACTATATAATTCCTTGTGAGTTTTAAAAACAGTGAAAATCTAATGTTTTGTACATGTAACAAAACACATCTCTTCAAAACAAAACAGTATTAGTAATAATTAGAATTCATTTAATACTATAAGGTTTGCAAAGTATTTATGTATCTTACTTAATTTGAAATCTTATGATTTATCCTGAAACCCCAAAATGATTAAATGACCAGGGTCTTATAGCTAGTCAGTATATGAGGCAGAATTTGAACCTATTTTTCCCCATTTCCAAACTCTATCCATTTTGTCACCAAGCTTTTTCTAGAAACAAGTAAAACAAATAGAAATACATGTACTCTTCAGCACTTCATAATCTAGGAGCTGGAAGAAAAATAATCTAATTGGACTTATGGGCAGCAAGCCCTTCTGTACCATATTGAACAGATGAGTATCCAATTTTTGCTAGAGACCTCCAGTGAAGGGAAAACGCTACCAAAGCAACTACTACTATGCCTTGGAATGTCCTCCCAAGAACCAAGGAAATAGAAGTACATCATTATTCATTCCAGCTGGACTTGACATTTTTCTTTGGTTAATATTTTATTTTCCCACATGATACACTAAGCAGCAGTTTGCAAAAAACCTAAACAAATTAGAAAATAGGGCCCAACCCTGTTTAACCTACTTTTTATTTTAAAACTGAAGTAATTTTCAATGTGGTTAATAACAAGGTCTAAAGAGATGAGGCATGATGTAAGAGGGCTTATTTGGAAATAGAATATGTTAGGTTTTTAAAGATTTGAAGGAAATTATCTGGTGTCAGATTTCCAAAAGGTTTTGCTAGGCTAGAATATTGGGCTGAATCTAATAAAATGAAATTCAAAAGGGATTTTTTTTGGGGGGGGGGCAGGTGGGAGGGAGGCAATTGGGGTTAAATACTTGTCCAGGGTCACACAGTTAGTGAATGTCTGAAGTTGGATTTATCCTCAGGTCTTCCTGATTCCAGGGCTTCACTGCACCACCTAATTGCCTCAAAGGGGATAAATGTAAATTTTTTTTTAATTAAAACTTTTTATTTGAAAAACATATGTATGGGTAATTCTTCAACAGTAACCCTTACAAAGCTTTATGTTACAAATTTTTCCCTCGTAATCCTCACCCCTTCCCTAAATGGCAGGAAATCCATTATATGTTAATTGTTAAAATACTTGACAAATCGTATATATGTATACATATTTCCACATATCATTGTTGTGCAAGAAAAAATCGTATCTACAGGAAAAAAAATCAGAGAAAGGAAACGCAATACAAGCAAACATCAATAGAGAGCATGGAAATGTTATGTTGTGGTCCATATTTCACATCCCTCTCTCTGGGTGTATATGGCTTTCTTCAGTGAACAATTGGAAGTGGTTTGAGACATTTCTTTGTTGAAGAGAGCCATGTCCATCAGAATTGATCATCATATAGTCTTGTTGTTGCCATGTATAATGATCTCCTGGTTCTGCTCGTTTCACTCAGCATCAGTTCATGCAAGTCTCTCCAGGCCTCTCTGAAATCGTCCTGCTGGTTGTTTCTTACAGAGCAATAATATTCCATAATATTCATATACCATAATTTATTCAGCCACTCTCCAATTGATGGGCATCCATTCAGTTTCCAGTTTCTAGCCACTACAAAAAGGGCTGCCACAAACATTCTTGCACATGTGAGACCCTTTCTTTATGATTTCTTTGGGATATGTCCAATAGAAATATTGCTGGGTCAAAGGATATGCATAGTTTGATAATTTTTTGATAAATGTAAAATCTTAGGGTTTAGACAATCAACTTTACAAAATAACATTATAAATACATGCATTGCTAGAAATTCATATGAAAAAGATCTTAGTGGATTGAAAAAGCAATAGGAGTCTTTAGAGTGATGTGGAACACAAGCCTGCATAGGAAGGGACTTCTAAACTGCCTTGAGAAAGCATAATTTTGGGAATAAGGAAGTAAGGGTCCTCCTGTACTCTGCCCTAGTGGAACCTCACTTAGACTATGGCATTCAGTTCTGGTTACTACATTTTATGAAGGATATTAATAAATTGAAATATCCAAAGGGAGTACAGCCAAAATAGTGAAGAACTTTGAATCAATCCAAATATAATTTGAAGGAACTATGAGTATTTTAACTCAAACAAGTAAAAACTAGTATGGCTATGGGGGTGATTAAAAGGGATTGGAAGTTATAAGACCTCATAGCTGCCTTCAATTGTTTGAATATTTGTCACATAGAAGAGGATAGAATCAGGAGCAAAGAGGAGAAGTAAGAAAGAGAGAAACTTAGGCTTCATGTCAGGGGGGAAAAAAAAAACACCTCTTCTTAATAATCCCTAACTGAAATGGTTTTGCCTCAGGTTATAGACAGTGTTTCCTCACTCTCTGCCCACTGGAAATCTTCAAGAAGAAGTTGGATGGCCACTTGTCTCATATCCTGTAGTGAGCATTCCTTTATGATTATGAATTGGACTAGGTTCCAACCCTAAAATTCTGTGAGCCTATCATTTTGTGAAATTACCTTGTGGAAGCAAATAAAGGAGAATTTTATGCTTTTTGTGGAATATTTGAGCAGCCAGAACATTCTTGTCAGCCAATCAGATTTTTTCAGTCCCTATTAGATGTGCAACTCAGGGAGAGGGAATCTAGATAAACAAGATAATTAAGGAAGTATAATATGGATCTTTGTACTACTAAATAGAAATATAATGAACAATCTGAAAAGAGAGAACCTGTGATCTGTAGTGAACGATGTAGGCTTCATGGCATCATTGATATTCTCTTTTCTCTCTCACTTCACACCTTAGAAACTTAATATATTTACCTATCCTGACTGCCTTTCCTGATATCAAAAGATCTAAGGACCTTCTTTCCTTCTAGATCTAATTTCTCTGTTTATACTTTTGATCTAATTTCCTTCAATCTTCTTCAGTTTGACATTTCTTTCCTTTGCATCTTTAAGTCTTTTCCACTAGTTTCTTTCCAAGTGTATATACTTATTTTGGTTGCTCCTGTTAAAACACAACAAACTTCTTTTTCCTGCCTAAAAGCTCACACTCACTGACATTCTTTTTCTTCCTTTCCCTGCCAACCTCTTTCTCTATTCCCTGACTCTTCATTCTCACCACCTATTCCTTGCTCATGCTGTTGGCAGTCTGCCTTCCATGCTCACCCTCTACTGAAACTGCTCTTTTGAAGTTCCAACAATGACCTAATCAGTTGGTCCAGTGGAAGTTTCTATGAAAACATATATGAAACATATTCAATGAAAACATATGTTAGACAAATAAAATACTTTGAGCCACAAAATGGACATTCATTCTGGAACCCAGGACTTTGGATTGATGAGAATTTTCCATATCTAAACCAATCCAGGTCTAGTACCCTACTCTCTGCTGTACATGTACCTCTGGCCTTCCTTTTATTCTGGGAACAAAAATCAAATCAAGATTGCTATTTCTGGAAAGAACAAGTCAATCAGTTTTCCCTTTGGCAGACCAAAATATGCCTCCCTGACTCATCACATTCTGAAATCTTTTTAGAGCAAACACCATGTTTTACATTTGTATATCCAGTACTTAGCACAATGCTTGACACGCAGATAAGTGCTTAACAAATGCTCTTTTAAAAAAATAATTATAAGTGCTTAATAAAAGGCATTTTAAAATCCTCATATTGAACATAATCTTGAAATTTTGGAGGTAGGTAGAGAGCTGATTTCAAGCAGCAAAGCTTGAGGGAAAAATAGGAAAAAAAGAATATATATGCATATATATGTGTGTATATAACTGAACATGTTACATGTAGTTTGTTTTTATAAATATCAAATTTAATGACATGGTAACAAAATTGTTCTCCTAAGTCCCTCTCTCTTTTATATATTCTTTATTCTACTTATGTGTTTAGTTTGCTATTATTGGGTTTTTTCCTTAAAAAAACTATCATTACTCCCCCCAATATAGATAGAATCCTCCTTTATAAGCAAAGTAAAGCATATCGTATTTATACATTGGCCTCAAGTAAAGAATGGAGCTCTTATTGTGTACTTCTAGTCTATTGCCTAGAGATGGGAGCCATATAAATATAACTTTATTAGAATTTGAGTTAAAAGGAGTAAAAGTTAGTGGGGGAAAATGTTCAATATTGATTCTTACTCCACAGTAACAATTTTAACACACACATACACACACACACACACACACACACACAGTGAAAAAATTTCTTATATATACTTAACCCAAACTCTTCTTAGTAAAACAAAATTTTGGCTAAAATCTGTGACTCATTCCAAAAGGAATGAATTCCAGTCACTTTCAAATAATATTTTCTTCCCCAATTTCCCCAATTACATATAAAAACAATTTTTAACAAAAATTTTAAGATCCAAATTTTATTCCTCTCTCCCTGAGATGACAAGTAATCTGTTATAAGTTATGCATGTGCAGTCTTGTATAAAATATTTCCATATTAGTCATTTTGTGAAAGAAGACTTGAACAAAAAGAAAGAGAAAGAATTCTTCAGTCTGTATTCAGACAACATTCTGGAGGTGAATGCATCTTTTGGGATTGTCTTGGATCATTGTATTGCTGAAAATAGCTAAGTCATTCACAGTCATTCATTGTACAATATTGCTGTTACTGTATACTAGGTTTGGTTCTTCTCTACTTTGCCTTTGTTTATCATTTTTTTCTCTTTCTTATCTTTTGTTCCTCCTCACAAGTGTTTTATTTTCGATTGCCTCTTCCTTTCTGTCAGAATTCCACCCTTGTCCCCATCTCTTTTTACTTCCCTAAAGGGTTAGAAAGATTTCTATTTCCAAGTGAATGTGTATTAATTCTCCTTTTGAACCAGAACTGATGAGAATAAGATTCAATCTGTCCTTGCCATTCCCCAATCTTCCCCTACATTGGAATAGATTAGCTCTTTGACACCTCTTTTATTAGGGATAATTTATTTCACTCTATCTCTCCCTCCCTCTTTCTCCAGTGCAATCTTTTTTCACCCCTTAATTTTGGGGGTGAAGATGTCTATCAAAGTTTTCTCATATCTATACTCTCTATGTGTTCCTTCTAATTGGCCTTATTAATAACAAAGTTCTTAGAGTTACAAATAATTATCTTGCCATATAGAAATATAAACAGTTTAACCTTATTGACCCTCTTAGGTTATACCACTCAAAATAAGTACAATGTTTGTGTTCTTTGAAATATCTAAGCTAAGTAGCTTTTATATTTCTGCAGAGGTATATATACAAGTGCTTTGGCTGTATTACTTCATTAATTCCCACAGTAACCTTAATGTACATAGTCTCTGTTTTATAGATGAACATATTAAGATTGGATAATTTTGCCAGGAACATTAACTGTTACTGAAAAAAAGGTCATTGTCCTACCCACTGTAGCTGGACCATATGGAAGAACTCAGCATTTTAGAGCTGGAAGAGAATTTAACTTTTATCTACCTAGTCCAATCCTTTCTTTTCTTTTATAGATGAGAAAACTAAAGTCTTAGTAACTTGCCTAACATTATGCAACTTACCGGTAGAGTCAAGTGAAAGAGAACCAGATTCAGGATGGATTATTCCTCCTTTCCCAGAGTTACTCATCTGCCTGATGCCTCCTCCAAGAACTTAAGCCTCTTTTTCTCATATCTCTTTCCTTCTCTGTTTATTCCTTTTTTCTTATTGTAAGAAAACCCTTTGATCTACCAGAGAAATACCCTTTCTCTCCCTTTCTGTTTAATGTATTGGTAAACTCCCCCCCCCCTTTTTTTTTTTACCTTTCCCACTCCTGCTAGTCACTTATAATCTCTACTCAAGCTTCTCTTAGATTGCTGATTAATATCATATTGCTAGAGTTACTGTGTCACTTTGGCTAAAATGCTCGACACTAGCTTGGCTAAGTTTGCTTAATGTCTCTGAGATTTATTTCTTTGCCTGTAAAGTAAGCCTTGAAGGTCCCTTTCAGTTCTGAAGCTATAATCCTATGAATTCCTGCTTTGGATATACTCATTATCTTTGTGAGCTCAAGCAAGTTCCTTACCCTCTCAGTGTCCCAAGAAACTTGAACCACCATGAAATTTCCCGTGTTAATGAAATCATTGGTCAAAGTTCACACTACTACAACCTAAATAAAGGCTATTTTTTTTCAAAATAAAATGATATTTCAAAGGAGGTAATATTTGAAAAGCACTTAGCATAATGTCTGGCACAGAGCGCGCGCGCGCACACACACACACACACACACACACACACATATTTAAAATGTCCCTCACCCCTATTCCTTTATTACTTGTGAATAGAGGTCATTGGACTAAGGGATGCTTACAATTCTTTCAAACTTTAACTTGTGATCCTATGGAAATCTCTTTAACCTTAGTGGATTTCTGTTCTCCACTTACTATGTCAAAGGCCTTAAGGAAACTTTCTTTTCAAGGATTGTTAAGTTAAACATCATTAGTGCCTTGTACTTTTAAACTGTTCTGACGAAAGCTTTGGAAGCTTTATGTCTCATTGTTTTTTCATTAAACATGTACGTATATGGTATGGGCTTAAGTATGCATTATTTGATTTGTCACCATGTGGTATCTGCCTCATCATACATTGGTTTGATTGTGTGGGTGTTTAAATGAATCATAAGCATTACCCAGTGCCTGATACACATACCAAAAAAGAACAAACTTCCAGGAAGAATGCTGCCTGGTATCCTTGTAGAATAATTAAACTTTTGACATCTTGTCAAAGATAATCTAGTTAAATTTTGAGGTCATTGCTTCCCTTTAAGAGCATTGTTTTCTAATTCTGTGGTATGATATTTCTCAGACAGGAAACGCTTTTATTTATATTGTCATTTCTTTTCAGTGTTTGAACAAAACAAATATTTCTCATCTAGTAGGTTTGAATTTATTTCCCTGTTGGCTAAGTTCAAGTAAGTCATTCCATTAAGAATAATTTTATGATTTAAAAAGTTGATCCTAAAATATATGAACTTAGTTTATTTAAATTTTTAACATATTTTAATATGAAACATAAGTAGTCATTTTTTAAAGTTTTGAAAGATAGGAACTGTTTTCAAATTTAAAAAAAATTAGGGGGATTTTTTTTTCTCCTTAGCAAAATGTTGGCAAGAGCACACTTGTGTTGCAGGAAAATTATTTTAGTTGTTTTATGGCCAATGAATTGGAGAGGGTAAAGAAAATAATAATATTTATTTATAGCTTTTTAGGTTTGTAAAATACTTTACAAAGATTATCTTATTTATCTCTTCATAACAACCCTGTGAGCTAGATGCTAATTTTTGTCCCCATTTTACAAATGAGGAAACTGAGGCAGACAATGATTTGTGACTTGTCCAGAATCACACAGCTAGCCACTATCCTGAGACTGGATTTAAACTCAAGACTTCCTGACTCCAGGTTCAGTGCTCTGTCAATTGTACCACCTAGCTGCTGCTGAAATAATTCAGATAAGAAGGCTTGAGCTGGATTGACAGTGAAGGTGAGTAGAGAGAAGGGGCTAGATAGAAGAAATAATTTGCAGACAGAAGAATATTTGGTAACTTATTTGGCTATGAGGGACAAAGAATAGTAGAGTTTGTGATACTTCTGAGATTGAAAACTTCAAGAAGTGGAAGAAATATCTGTGCTCTTAACAGAAATAGGCAAATTTGTGGGAAGAATAAGTTTTATTTTGGACTTGTTAATTTAAGTTGTGTTTGGCTATGTAGATTTTAATGTCCAGGAGGCAGTTAGTGATGTATGACAGCTAAGGAAAGTAAGGAGCACACATTGAAGGCATGTTTATCAAATTTGCAGATGATAAAAATTAGGAAGGATAATTAATGCACACTGTATGACAGACAGGATAAGAATTAATATTGGCAAGCAAGAAAATGGGGCAGTACCTAAAAAACTGGAATTAAATAGGGATGAATGAAAAGGCTTTCCTTGTATTCAAAAAGCATCTTTGTTTTGTACAAGTCCAAGAACACATGACAAGGAAGCAGTTTGAAAGAGATTTTGATGGTTTGGAGTTTGGGGTCACATTTGGATCAACAGTACGATAAGAGAAATGAATTCAATTATAGGATGAATTTAGGAAGGCGTAGTGTACAGAGTTAGAGAGATAAAGGTATCTGTACCCATATTAAACTAAATCTGAAATATTATATTCAGTTTTCTTCTCCATGCTTTGGAAAGGAATTGCTAGGCTAGAGAGTACTAAGAAGGCATCCAGGGATGGTAGGTGACTTTTAGTTTCCACCAGATGAAGTTGAAGGAACTAGATAAGAGAAGTGAAGGCTTTGGATATAGAGGAGATAATACAGCCTTCTTCAAGTATTTGAATGGATATCATGTAGAAGAGAGATTACACTTTGTCAGTTTGGCCACAAGAAATTGAAGAGGATCACTGGATAGAAGATACAAAGACTGACATTTAGATTGGATGACAGGAAAAACTTCCTAACAATTGAAGGAAATAGAAGTGTAGAGCAGTTTCCCTCCAGGAATGCTGCATTCCCTTTTTGGAAATCATCTAGCAAAGTCTATCTAAATGACTATTTGTTGAGCTTTTTGAGGAAGGAGTTTTTATTTATCTGTTGTTTGGAGTACATATTCTGTGATGGTACTTTGCATAAAGAGCTTCTGTGATTCATTATGAAAGCTATAAAAGTAAAGACTTAGGGTAGTGCTGTGTGAGGTGATGAAGAAGTTGTGAATAATCACTACTGTCCTGTCTTCTGGCCTTGAAAAAAAGGGAAAGTGTGTCTGCTCACCTTATAAATGACAAATGGTCATTTGACTCTATATCCTCAAATATTTATAGTAAATTACAGGGGTTTTGTAATCCTAGAAAGCTTACTGAGAGAGCTACACATAACTCACCTCCCACCTAGGCTAAACTCATCTTTTGTCTTCTACTCCTCCCTACTTGCCTTTTATGGATTAGAGACTGGCTTTTCTTGTGTTTGTTTGTTGCCAGGTGTTGTCCACAGATTTTGTTTGGAGGATGGGCAAGGTGCTAAAGGAACTATTTCCAGATCTTGGAGCCTTTGTAGAAAGTTAAGTGTTAGAAGAGATTAGCTGTTAGATAACAGAGGTGTTAACTGTAAATATTTATATCTTGACTTCAAACTTGGAATTCTGAGACACCAAAAGGAAGTATCCACACTTCAGGGATAGGGATTTGATCTGATTTCACTGGTATGGGGAATTTCTAGATAAGAAAACTACCCTCAACCAAAGGTGGTTAACACTTTCTTCACCACTCACTATTTTCTGGCACTATTGAAAGATTAAGGGACTTGCTCTGGGTCTTGATGCCATTATTGTGTCAGAAGTGAAACTGGAACTTAAGTCTTCCTGGTTCTGAGATGAGCTTTCCATATATTATGGGATTCTTCATATACTTCATCATGCTATCTGTCCAAACTTTATAATTTAATAGAATCATTATCTGAATGAATTTTATTATTTTAACTTGTATTTATAATACCAAGATATCTTTTTTTCCTGATATTTTGAACCCTTGCCTGGTCTCACAAATAAATTATTTCCGAACATAAAATACATTTTTTGTTTACTATCTTCATATATTTATAATATATACATTATAGTATGTACACGTTTTATATAACATAAGCACATATAATATGTGTAATCTTTAAGATGTATCTTTCAGTAAAGTTTAAAAAAATTTATACTTTATCCTTTTAGTAGAAAGCTTTTGGTTACTTTTTTTTTTGGATGGTAATGTTTTTAATTATCATTCGTCGGGGTGTGTGTGTGTGTGTGTGTGTGTGTGTGTGTGTGTGTGTTTAAAAGGAGCTCATGGGAAGGAATCCCAAATGAGAAAGGCAATCCCCTGATTGATCTCCCATATAACTCTGGGAGTACTCTGACTTATAGTGAGATAGAGGTGGATAATGCATCATTCTTTTTTTTTTTTTAATTTTTTTTATTGAAGCTTTTTATTTGTATAACATATGTATGGGTAGCTCCCCAACGTTGATCTTTACAAAGCTTTCCATTACAAATTTTACCCCCAGTCCCCTCCCCTCCCCTAGATGGCAGGAAGTCCACTACATGCTAATAATGTTGAAATGCTTGAGAAGTTATGCAAGAAAAATCCTATCTACAAGAAAAAAAAAAGAATCAGAGAAAGGCAACACAATGCAAACAAATGTCAGTAGAGATCATGAAAATGTTACGTTGTGGTCCATATTTCATTTCCCTCTCTCTGGGTGTATATGGTTTTCTTCAGTGAACAATTGGAACTGGTTTGAGACAATTCTTTGTTGCAGAGAGCCATGTCCATCAGAATTGATCATCATGTAATACTGTTGTTGCTGTGTATGATGATCTCCTGGTTCTGCTCGTTTCACTCAGCATCAGTTCATGCAAGTCTCTCCAGGCCTCTCTGAAATCGTCCTGCTGGTCGTTTCTTACAGAGCAATAATATTCCATTACATTCATATACCATAATTTATTCAGCCACTCTCCAATTGATGGGCATCCCTTCAGTTTCCAGTTTCTAGCCACCACTAAAAGGGCTGCCACAAACATTCTTGCACATGTGGGTCCCTTTCCCACCTCTAAGATCTCTTTGGGATATAGGCCCAGTAGAAACACTGCTGGGTCAAAGGGTATGCACAGTTTGACAACTTTTTGGGCATAGTTCCAAGTTGCTCTCCAGAATGGTTGGATCCGTTCACAGTTCCACCAACAATGTATCAGTGTCCCAGTTTTCCCACATCCCCTCCAACATTCGTCGTTATCTTTTCCTGTCATTTTAGCCAATCTGACAGGTGTGTAGTGGTATCTCAGAGTTGTCTTAATTTGCATTTCTCTGATCAATAGTGATTTGGAGCAACTTTTCATATGACTACAGATGGTTTTAATTTCATCATCTGAAAATTGTCTGTTCATATCCCTTGACCACTTATCTATTGAAGAGTGGCTTGAATTCTTATATATACGAGACAATTCTCTATAAATTTTAGAAATGAGGCCTTTATCAGATAATGCATCATTCTTAGTGGTGATTCTTCTGAAGCCACTGGACTTGAAAAGAAGCGATTGTTCTCACCCACATATAATAATAGTATATTTTAGTGGTATTTGTTTTCTTTTTGTTTTTATCTACTATAGATATGTACAGTTTATAATTCAAAATTTCATAACCTAACCTAAAGACAACTTTAGAAATCTTTTCAATTTTAAAGATGTTAGCTTATTTTAAACCAACAACAAGAATTCATTTAAAATAAAATGTTTGGAAACAGTTTTAGGATCCTCTAAGACACCTCTAGCCACTTCATGTAAAGCAGTTACAGTATTTGGAAAGCTTTTGAAAACATTCAATGTGATCAGACTCCAATTAAAACCAAAGAAAGAATCAATAATAAGACAAATAAGATATGTTTTCATTTAATTTTCCCCCTGTACTTTGTGTTCTTTACATAGAGAAAACAGTGAAATTTCATATTATCTTCTTCATCTGCCTCTTCTTCCTTTGTCCAGGCAACTTTATGCTGTTCCCTTTGCCTAGTTGAACATCTTTTCACATTTATAATCTATTGTCTTAAGTTTCTTCCTTTTAGACTATTATCATTGCATTGCTTCAAACTGTAATTTGTTTCTGTTTCACCAAGGTGTTTTTTTTTGGTTTGTTTTTTTTGGCCACATACTCAATGGGTAGTCAGGTTTGTAGAATTGGTCTTGGGAACAAGAAAAATTAAGAAAGTGACTATTTTTCAATCCAATCACTCAGACAACTCAATCTATTGGCTTCTATATCATCGTAGCATTAATATCAGTGGTTATGTTTTTCTTACATCATTTTTCTTGCCATCATATTCTGTTCCAGCAGACCTTTCTTTCTCTATCATATCATGTCTTATTGGCCTTTGTTATGTCACGAAACTGGAATTACTCTTTTTTCTTAGTACTTTAGCTTTTAGAATACCCAGAAAACTCTGTAAATGTGACAAGAACTCCTCGATTCTTCTTTTATTCTTTACCTGCAGTGGGGAGGGAAGAGGAGAAGGAGACAGAGAAATATCTTGCTCTTGGATTTGAGTGTCACTTTTAACTGTGTCTATCCTTGTATAGTTCCTAATCTTGCATTTTGATTCCTTTCTTCTTTGGAAAGATTGTGGAAATCAACAAAGATGTAGAATTGACTCATCAGTAAATACATTAACATGTGCTATTATCCTTGTGATTTTATTTTCAGTTCAGTCTTATGTCCATGCAGGGAAGGACACAAGGAAACAATGTTTCTTTGGCTAGTGTTTATCTCAGTTTCTCAGAATAACTTGGGCACATTATCTACAGTGATGTTGACACTTAAAACATTCAGCAGAGCTTTACTTAAGCTTTGGAACTGTGGATAATTTTGGAATGCCTAATTCTGGAACTAACAAGAATATATGGATACAGAAATAGATTTAAAATAATTCTCCATGTTTACATTTTTAATGATAGTTGTTATTGTTTTACTTGTACTACTGAAGTTGCCAGTTTACTGCCTGTACTATGGAGATTGTTCCTTTAAAAACACGATTAGAATTAATAATGTATGAATATTTTATTTTCAAATTACTCATCAAAATAGTCTGAGATAAGAAATCATCTGAGTCTTATTTCACATGCTTATTTGCCATGTGACCCTGGTACCCTGGTTGGATTCAGCTCAGCATGTATTAGGTGCCTAATACATGCCTCTCTCAATGTTAGTTTCTGTATCCATAAAAGGAAGATAGTAAAACCCATATCAACACCCACAGAGTGTTGTTAGTATCTAATAAATTAATTTATTAAAGCTTTTACAAACTTTAAAATATTATATAAATGTAGGTTATTATTTGAAGAGGGTACATAAAAGAATACGGGAAATGGATTATCTTAATATGTATTGCTGAGAATAAACAATTAATATGTGGAATATGATGGAAAAAGGGGAGAAATACAAGAGCAGCAAGGAAAGAACAAAAAAATACGGGTATACTAGGTTAAATTGAAACTCTAAAGAAAGTGAATATAGTTTTCTTGATCAGAATAACTTGAAAAATTAGTACAATTTCATTGGGGAAATGTGGAGGGGAATTGAAGAGAAAGTAATCCTATGTTAATTCATACAGTTTCTTCACTTGATTTCATTGTTGTAGGGAACTTCTAATTAGGATTCTCTTTCCTTCTACTATTTAGACACCAAAGTAATATTTCTAAAGCACACACAAAAAAAAATTCCAGTGACTCCTTTTTAGTTCCAGATCAAATACAGAAGGCTCTGATTGACATTGAAAGCCCTTCATAAGCTCGCCCTCTCCTGCCTTTTTAGTCTTCTTACCTACATACTTGTCAATTCAGTGATACCGGCCTTTTGCCTGTTCCACTTAGCAAGATTCTGTTTTTTATTGTCTGTGCATTTTTTTCAGGCTACCCCTCATGTCTAGAATACTTTTCCCCCTCACTTCCATCTAATATAAGCTTCTTGAGTGTAGAGATTGTCTGATTTTTCTTTATTCCCAAATACCTAGCACACAATATAGGTATTTACTATTTGTTGGTTTATTAAGCTATATAGAATGTTTCTTCTTTTGACTTTCTTAGGATTTTTTGCTATAATAGGTTATTTTTTCTCAGATAATTTAAAATTCTTTCCCAAAATGCACCAATTCATAGCTTCTCCAATAATGTGCCAATCTTTACCAGCTCTCTCCCAACATGGATTATTGTTATTTTTAAAAATGTGTTCCCAGCACTAATTTTTTTAATTGAAATCTTTCCTTTTGCTAAGTATAAGGTGAAAACTTAAGAGTTGATAATTTAAATTTCCTTTATTATGATACAGATTATTTTTAAAATGTGGTTATCAGGAAATGACTCCTAGTGTTTTAATTCTCTATATATCTCAGATGCCAGATTTGTATTAGACATTTGATGCAAATTCCCCTCCCCATTCATCTGTTTCTGTTTAGGTTCACTGATTTTATTCGTGCCAAAATTTAACATTTAATGTAATCGCAGTTTTCTATTGTCTTTTGTGATCCTCTCTTATTTTAAGAATCTTCTCCATAGTTTGAATTTTGAAACATTGAAATATCTTTCCATTCTCTAATTGTTTAGATTTTGTGACCTTATATATTTAAATTTCCCATACATTTGATGCATCTTGTAAAAATTAAGTTTATAGTTTAGCTCAGCTCCTGTAGAATACAGTCCCAGTTCCAACTCCAAAACATCCCTCCAAATAAGAGTTCCCCTGGTTTTCTTGGGATGTTCATGCTGGGCTGACTGTTGCACTATCCTCCTTACACTCCTGGCTCCAAAGTTGACTTGAATTCTTGATTCTAAGGGGATGACCTAGGAAATCTGAGGGCTCCATGTTAGGCAATATGAGCATAGTCAAAAGGTATTTCCATGTCAGGAGAACTGGGCAAGGACTTTTGGAAATTTGCCAACTCTGGCAAATAGATAAAGGTATATTCATTCATTCATTATTTTATTTATTTTTAACACATATCTGGTCCCAAATTCAAAACAGTTCTCATGATCTTAATATTTCTACTCAATACTTTTCTTTCAAATTAGAATTTCTTGGGCTCTCAAAGGAATAGTTGGGATATTTATGTATAACAGGGAATGGAAGACTGGGAAGAAATTGGATTGTGTAGATCTTAAAGAATTCATGAAGACAAATCAGGAAGAGATCTCTGCCCTTTTATTTGTCACTTAAAAAGAATACTTTCTCAGCTTTCAAACTAGCTTAGTATTCAAGAAATCCAGTTTTCAAAGTTTTCATTAATTAATATTTACTGACTCATTTGTTGATGTCTCAAATTTCTCTATTAACTTTACATATAATCTATAGTAACTTGTGAAACACAGGGAATTATATTCCTATCTACCTATTTGTCCATCCACCATGGATGAAAGTGTGAGAAAACCCAGTGTCAACTGGGAAAAGGAAGGGGATTTTCCTATTATTATGCTGTAAGAAAATGTACCTTCCCATCCCCATCCAATTTGAAACTTTAGGTACATTCTTAGTTAAATTGACTTTTATGGGCTAGGCCTGGGAACCTAATCTAACTTGGGAATCTTATAAAATACTGTTTATGTGAGAGGATCTGTTACTCAGTTTTGAAAAGGTATCATGGATTCAGTAGCTAGATAATGGCTGCATTGCTGGAAGAAAACTTAGAGATAAAGTTTATCCCTGATTTTTGCTAATGAGGAAAACGAGATCCAAAAAATGAAATGACTTTATTAGTCACGTATGTACTAACTGGAATTAAGGTGAGGAAACAAATGTGGTCTTATAAGTAGCAAAGACTTTATGGAATGAAACTCAGGAATTTTAAAAAATGGCACTGAAAGAAAATACTTGGTCTCCCCCCCCCCAAAAAAAAATTACAACAATTCAACAACTGCTAACTAAGAAGTAACAGAGTAGTAGTGAATGTAACCACCTATACAAATACATACATCTGAGAAGAGAACCAGAGTGAAAAGTTATTTGAATGGGAATAAAAAGACAAAGAAACAAATCATTATTTGGGGAATATATTGCTACCATCTAAGTGGCATAGTGGAAAGATGGCTGGACCTACAGACAGACCCGAGTTGAAATCCAGCCTCAGGTAGTTTTTAGCTATATAACCCTGGGGAAGTAACTTAAATACTGTCTGTTTCAGTTCCTCCTCTGTAAAATGCACCTAATAATATATATACTTCCCATTTGTTGGTAAGATTAAATGAGATAATACTTATCAAGTGTTTCGCAATTTTTTTTAGCCCTACAAAAATACAAGTTGTTGCTGCCATTATTGTTATCACTATCTGGCTAGATGGAACAATTGGATGATGATTTCCTGCCATAACATTAAAAACTTGGGATGGAGTCAAGATAGAGACCTGATGGACACTTCATCTTTATACCTAGTTCTTTCAAGTTGAATTTGCTGGTGAAGAAGGGACTAAAATCTAGGGGGGAAAGTGACAATGTTAGCTTAGATTTTGTGATAGCAAATGCTGGACAGAGTTAGATCATGGATAACCTAGACTTTAGGAGAGTCTATTTTCAAAGTCACCAGGTCACAATGAAGCATTAGGAGAGGACTTTAGTGGAGGAAGCAGATTGCATTGGGAACAGTTGGCCATGATGGGAAGTTATGAAAAGAGATTTGAGTTTGAAATTGGGAAGAATTTTCTTGCAATTACAGATGTCTGAAAAATGAAATTTCCTCTGTCTCCTGAAAGTATGGCAAGACTGACAAAAAGTTTTAAAGTAGAACCTGGAAGACTGATCATTATAGGGAGATTATAAAGGACATTTTATTCATGTGCAGATATACTTAATACCATCTTGGGTCCATTCCAACTCTGTTTCTTTGATTCTCTGTCTTACAAATGTATTTTTGAAGCACAGCCCTTTATAAACTAGTGATGGCTATATCTGTATCCAGATATAGATATATTCCCATATGTATTTTTAGACACAGTTTCATTTAGTGATTCAAGGATTCAGAACTTCAGGGGTAATGAGTCCCTCTGATTAGCTACACTTTTCTAATAATAGATGGCGTTTATATTGCATTTTAAGGTTTATAAAGCACTTTACACAAATTATCTCATTTAATCCTCATGCCAGAGCTGTGAATTACAATTTAAATTGTAATGGTTTCCAAAACCTGACCCAGCTGTTTATTATGTGCATTACCTGAGGCAAGTCACTTTACTGACAGTGATACATATAAAATGTGGTTTCAGTGCTCTAATTTAGTTAAATATATCAACTAATCCTTCTTTGAAGAATTTCAAAGGTTTCTCCTTTGGGATTCTGTTTTGACTTAAAATTTGATAAAGATTGGAATGTACATAATAAAATTTCTAAGATACACTTTACTTTGTGTTGATATTATTTGTGTATAAATTGTTACCTACTAAATTGTTATCTTGTTATTACTATCACTTACATTAAAATGGGACCATTTTCCCCCACCCAATCTGCACCAAGATTGCTGTTCTGTTTGGAGTGCCTTCAGCTTAAAAAAAATAATGGAGAGATGGTTGGGATTGAGAAGCTAGAATATCAGGGTAAAGTGCTTGAATTCTGATTGGTCAGCAAGGGGAGATTGTAAAGGGTTTTTTTTGTTGGTTTTTTTTGTTTTTAAGAGAAGTAATATGACCATATCTCAGAATAAATAGATTGTCTAACAGTGATATCAAGGATGAATGGAAGAAGGGAAAAGATCAAAGATGTGAAAACTTATTTGGAAACTACTGTAGTGCATTGGGAAGGTGATGATGGAGGTCACAATGGTGGCATGAAGAGTATAGCATGAAAAGAAACAAATTAAGAATAAAGCAACTATAAAGATAGAATTGAGAGAATTTGAAAATCAATTGAACCTTGAGGTTCAGAGAGAAAGAAATGTCAAAAGCAGTGCCACAATTCAGAACATGAATACATTGTTCCCACTGACAGAAATATTGAAGCCAAAAGTAAGAGAAGGTTTTTTTGGGGGGGAAATAATGGTTTCCGTTAAGAATATGTTGAGTTTAATGCAGTGATTCATGGCAATTCCAATAGAGTTGTAATGGAAGGAGCCATTCGCATCCAGAGAGAGAACCAAGGAGATGGAATATGAATCAAAGCGTATTTTCACCTTTTTCAGTTGTTGTTGTTTGTCTGCTTTGTTTTTCTTTCTTTCTTGTGTTTTTCCCCCTTTGATCTGATTTTTCTTACACAACATGATGAATATACTTGCTGTCTAAAGGAGGGGAGAAATGAAAAGGGAGGAAGAAAATTTTCAAACACAGGGTTTTGCAAAGATGATTGTTGAAAACTATCTTTGCATGCATTTGGAAAAATAAAAGGCTGTTTAAAAAAAAAAAAAGAATGCATTGAGTTTCAGATTCCAGTAAGATATCTAGATGTAGATGGTCCTGTAGGCAGTTAAGATGTCGATGTAGAATCCAGGAGAGAGGTGAATATTGGTGTTGAATATTTCAGTCATCTGCATGGAGCTGATAGTTGAAGTCATAGGAATTAAGGAAATTGTCTAGAAAGATAATATTTAGAGAGAAGAAGGCTAAGAATAGAATCTTAGAAGATCTTTAGAGGTCAGGAAAAAGTGACAGTGAAGAGGAGAGGAGTATATAGATGGCCTTAAAAACTAAAGAATCAAGAATGTATTGTACCTGAAACCAATGGAAAGAAAATATATGGAAGGAGAGGGATTACTCAACCATTTTAAGTACTTTAGAAAGACCTGTAGTGGTTAATTCCATAGAGGATTTGGTAGTAACTGTGTCCTTTGGAATTGTTGAAAAAACAATTTTAAATGGTGGCTGGAAAGAAAGTCAAGATTGCAAGGAGTTGAGATAAAAATGAGACAAATCTGGTATGATCAAACAATAAACAAATATTTTGTTGTCATTCAGTTGTTTGAGTTATATCTGACTCTTTGTAATCCCAATTAGAATTTTGTTGGCAAAGATTCTGGAGTGGTTTGCCATTTCCTTTTCGACTTCATTTTACAGATAAGGAAACTAAGGCAAACAAGTTACTCAGTAAAGTGTCTAAATTCAGATTTGAACTCATGAAGATGATACTTCCTGACTTTAGTCCTGACACTATCCATCGCACCACTATGTAGTGGTGAACATGTTTATTGAGAGTCTACACACACACACACACACACACACACACACACACACACACAAAGTAAATAAAAAATTATTTATGTAAATATAAAATCAGTTAAATACTAGGTAGTTTGGGGAAAGAGGGCAAACATCATTAATAGCTAGGGGAATCAAGAAAGTTTCATGCAAAAGATGTTTCTTCAACTATGTCCAAAAAGAAGAGAGAAGTGGAGGTACAGAAATAATATGTTCAATTATGAGAAACTGCTAGATTGTGGTGTACAGGGAGCCAAGTACAGTTTTTCTTAGCTAGATCTCAGTATGCAGAAGGAAGCAATGTCCAATGAGACTAGAAAAATAGAATGGGACTATATTTTGAAGGGCTCCAAAGACCAAGCTAAGAGTTTATTCAGAAACAGTGGGAGCCACTAAAGTTGACTATGTGAAGTCTCCCTTTTCTGAATGCACTATTGATAATTTTTATTAAGTATGCATAACTCTTATATCCCTTTTCCCCAAGCTGGCAAATTACCTCATACAGTTATCCCTTCCACATAAGGAGCATTAGGGACCTAATACCCCCCAAATCTGGAAAAATATAAGTAAAATTTTTTGGCCTTCCCTTTGTACCAGAGAAATCTGATATTTTTTCTTTTTCTTTCATGGAATGTTTATAGTACTTTATTGTAAAATTTTCATTGAGTATTGGTCATAGACTGTGCTGTCTGTGGCTTCTGTAACCCCCCTCCCAAATTCCCATTTAATTTCTTTTGCCAACAGAATATATTGAAATCTTGCAATTTATAAGGAATTACTGTATTTATATTATATGTTTTGTTAATGCCTACATCGTTATGTTTCTCCTAGTTAGAATGTATGTTCCTCAAGGCAGGAGTTGTCTCACTTTTGTTTTTGCATCCTCAAAATTTATCACAGTTCCTGGATCATAATAGGCTAAGCTTATCAAAAGTTTGATTGACAATAAGGGCAGATACTGCATCTTATATGTCTCTTTCTGTATGGAAGAAAAGTCAGAAGGCAAATTTAATCTTGATGTTAGGAAAAACTTCCCAACTATCAGAGTTGCTCAAAAGCAGAATGAACCTATAGACAACTTTTAAAAAAATGTTTGTTCATGAAAGGAAGGAGAAAAGTGGTTAATCATTTCCAATATTTCAGGGAAGGTCATGATTTATGCATCCTAATGATAAAGAGTCCTTTTATGAAGTCAGTAGTATCACTATAACTTATTCATTTTCTAAGCTTGGTTTTTCATGCATTGCCCTTGTACAAATGGGGCATAAATATAATTAAGCATAATTACAGGAAAAAATTTTGGTCTTTGAAATTAAAGTTAATTTTTACTTTTAATTCATTAGCTTAGAAATGCAATATTATTTGGACTTATTTGTTAGAAAACCTAAAAAAATCATCTCCTTACTTCTTTCCATTTTTCTATTTTATAAAATAATTTTGGTGAACTACCCAGCTTAAGCAGCTTGAAAAAGTTAAATCAAAACACCTTCTAAGGGCATATTATAGAAATTGTGCCAACTTTGAGAAAATTACAGAACCTTGCTTAGCCACACTTTCTTATCTAAAAAATGAGAGGTTTTGAGTAAATTATCTCTAGGATCTACTGTAAAAAACTATGATTGTAAAACTTTAATTAACCAAAACAAAATGTAAATGCATCTCATGTAACCTTGTATGGAATAAATTATTCTTGTAATTTATTTTTGTAATTAAATTTAATTTTTTAAACATAGTCTCATTATACTTCCTCTGTGCTACTTCAAATTAGATTAGAGTTAATTTAATTTAGTTTATTTTATAATCACTACCATGCTTCGTCAATATTATTGCAGTGGTTTCTATACATAGAAACATCAGCACATAACTGCTAATTAATTTTAATTATTTCCTATTCTTAACAGTAAAAATGAAAATTGCTTTTGCTTGCACGAGCTGATCTGAAACAGAAAGTTTATGTTGGTTATACAATTTCATTGGATTCAATTTGATGTAATTTGATATAATACATCCTATCCATTCTAAAGCCTTATAAAAGTTTGCAGCATCAATTTGGTTTTTAACAGGAAAAGCAAAAGCTTAGTAAAACACTGTAGTCATGTTGTCCTATGTTTGTTGGAAAAGAAAATAGAAATAAGATTTCTTTATAATTTACTTTTAAGGTAATATTTTATCTTTTATTGCTATTTTTTTCATTTATAAAATTTCTCAGCACAGAATAGGGGAAAAAGAAATAAGGGGAAAAAGTTACATGATGATTTTATCAAATATTTTAAAGGAATAGCAAGCTATACAAACAGATTTGCAATTTCATGTGTAAATCATATTTTTTTATTCTACTGTGTTATGGAAATGATTTTTATTGCATGAATTAAAAGTAAATACAAATCAAAAAAATAAAATATTTTCATTTAAAATATACACAACCAGGGCTAATGTTTATATAACAATAATATTATGAGAAACTCAAACTTTAAATTAATTGTGAAAAAAATTACAATCAGGCTGATTAAAGCATTAAAGTAGCATTCAGGGATCTTTTATTGAATTGTCAATTGTTGCATAGATTTTTTGTTTCAAACTCAAAGAAGTGTGTGTGTGTGTGTGTGTGTGTGTGTGTGTGCACATGCACGTGTGTATGTGGGTGTGCACATGTGTGTAAGAGAGAAAAAGAGAGACAGACAGAAATAGAGAGGAGAGACAGAGATATCTCCCTTGTTTTCTTTTCTGTCCAATGAATCTAACATCTGAGCCCATTACATAGTATGTATTTCTGTTGTCCTCTGCTTTTTCATAATATTTGTATGAATCAATTTATGCATGTAAGCCTGGAGTCTTTTTTTTTAAATTAGGTCAGTCTACTGTGATGCTAACTTATGGAATTGGGAATCATGTCTGGGTTATGGTCTGAATTCTGCAAAATGGAATACTGTAGAACTCTGGATTTGGGGTAGCTCTTCATGCTTTTCTGGGTCTGATTTTCAGAGAAACTATAATCAATTCCTGACATTAAGGGATTACATGCTTTGTAAATTTTAAGCACTAGGTAAACATGAACTTATTTTAAGTATCCCAAGTTACCAGGAAAAAAATTCTTTTGCTCCAAGCATTTATAAAGTGCCTACTATATGCCAGATACTATGCTAAGTATTTTACAAATATTATCTCATTTGATCCTTACAACAACCTTGTCAAATAGCTTCTTAATATTATCCTTATTTTTCATTTGAAGAAACTGAGACAAGTAGAGCTTAAGTGACTTTGCTAAGTTCATACAGCTAGTGAGTAATAGAAATAATTTTTTATTTTTGCTGAGGCAATTGGGGTTAAGTGACTTGTCCAAGGTCACACAGCTAGGGAATGTTAAGTGTCTAAGACCAGATTTGAACTCAGGTCCTTCTGACTTCAGGGCTGGTGCTCTATTCACTGCACCACCTAGCTGCCCCTTAGAGATAAATTTGTATTACTTAGCTTATACAGATAGATCAAAGGCAATAATGCCTTAAGTATGTTTTAAACCAAAAGATTATCTGCTAACCAGATTGGAACATAATTATCATTAACAATAAAACAGGGGACAGATTCTGAGATTTCATTTATAATTGCTAGCATTTATATAGTACTTTAATGCTTGTAGAATATTTTAGAAACATCTCATTTTATCCTCACAATAACTTTGAAAGGTAGGGGTTCCTTTTGTTTCCACTTTACAAATGAGAAAACTGAGCCAAGCGGAGGTTAAGTGACTTACCCAGCGTCACACAACTTTAGTAAGTATCAGGATTTAAACTCTAGTCTTCCTGATTTCAGGTCCAGCACTATTCCTTGCCTGGCAGTCAGTTGTGAGAAAACTCCCTCCACCAAAATAGATCAGCAACTCATCAGTAAAGTATCTTAAAGAAATGCTTTGTGCACTGAGAGATTAAGTAATTTGCCCACAGTCATATATGCAGTTAGGAATTGAATTGAGGATTCCTACATCAGAGGTTTACTCTCTATCCACTATGTCATGATGGTTCTCATTACTCTTATTGTGCTCCCATAGAGAATACTTCTATATCCATACTGATCTGCTTTCATACTTATAAACAAGCTCATGTATTCATCCTCTTGTCTCTTGCTTCAGGATAAATGGAAGGTGTGCATTCCTAGATAACAACAGTTTGTGTCATGTTGTTTTCCTGGGAGCCCTATGATAATATCTATGTACTACCAATGCCACTTTGTGGAACAGTTTCTCTTGAAAACAGTAAATTAGGCATATGTTAAATTCCAGCCTTACATGAAAGACTTATAAAAAATATGACTAAAGCAGCTAGCTTTTGAGACATGGTGCATGTTGAAACAGGAGAAAGTTTTGTAAAGAAAATGTCATTTTCTCCAAATACAAATTCCAATATTAATTGAGGTATGCAGCAAACCCACAGTATGGGGTGTGGACCATACTCACAGTTGTTGTTGGGCTAGGTAATAATTATGTTTGAATGCTATCTGTAACATGCTGTTATAACCATTTGCATTTTAACAGAAAGAAGGAAGTAGAGAAATAAGAATATTGTTGGCTTTGGGTGATTTTTGTTTATGTTGGTTTTGACATTAAACTTTTTCTGTTCCCTCATGTGTAAGATGGATGCCACAAACTTGAGTTATTGTTATTACGGTTTTTATTAATGTAATTTTAAAAATAATGGCCTATAGTTACTAGAAATAATTTAGGGAAGAGATTGTATTTTCTCTTGATGATCATAGTCCAGGAATCTCCAAAGGGGACATGTGTTCCAAGGGGTGGATCGATCCATTGGAGTATGTGTGTGTGTTTAAAAAATTAGAATTGAGAAGGGAAGGCCACATGTTCATGAGGTTTGCAGTCACTACTGTCTGGTATGGGGCAGTAGGCCAGTATCCCAGCCCAGCTTGCCCAGCTCTATCCTCCCTTCACAAGCCTCACCTACACAAGGGCTCATACTTTATTTATGTTTGTTGGCCCAGGCTTCTCATGCTTTCCAGATCTCTTAAACTTTTATGATCTCAAATAGTGAGGTCCTAAATTGAGACTTACAGGAGTTAGCACCTGAATTGAGGGGCCATATCTACTGCTGCTGCTGCTTGCTGCCACCACTGTGAGTAACCTGAAGAACTCAGAACTCTTTTCATATCTTAAACCCTGCTCCCAAGAAGCTCTTGGCAGCTTGGCAGCAAATTCAGTAGGCTACCTATCATGAAGAAACCAAGAATCCATGGAGGCATTTTCTCAATAGCTACCTGCCCTCCCTTCCCCCTTTACTGGGGACCTGACCTCCAGAAATCACTACTTCCTCACTCTCTCCTCCATCAGGAAAGATTGAAATTGACTAATTCCACTATAAAACTTTGGATAATTTGTGAGTGGATATAAAAAATTATGTAATCCATGCATCCAACAATACTTTCCTTGGGAGAGGTATTTTCTATGTTGTGATGGCCACAATGAGCAGGTACTAACATTAACTTAATTTAGAATCAAACTTTCAGATTACTAAATTACAAAGTGTTAAGTGAGTGTTATAGTACCTTTTTAACAATCTGGTGAAATCCTTCTCACACTTGTATTTTTAAATCCATAAAATAAAATATGTAGGGTTACAAGTGAAACCAACTGTATTGAAGTATAATTATAAAAATATTTTTTAAAAACAGGTTCGAAAATTCCAGGTTAATAATCCCTTTTAAAAAAAATGAAACGTTCAACCACGTTGCTTTCACTGAAAAGTATTTGTTATTATTGTTAGTAGCAAAAAGATTTTTGGTTGCTGTTTAAAATTTTAAAAATTATTTTTAAAATACCATTTCATCTTTGTGTCATCTTTTCAAAATTTTCATTGTTCACACATTTTATATGTATATAATATTAAGATGTATATGTATATAATATTGGTTATAACTATATATAATTTATTAATAAATATATGCAGATTAGAGGTTCATGATAAAACTTTTTTCACTGCTGGTTGGGTGAACTGGGCAGCTCGGTTACACAATGCATAGAGTGCTGGGAAGATTCATACTCCTGAGTTCAAATCTGGTCTCTGATGCTTACTAGCTATGTGACCCTGGGCAAGCCACTTAACCCTCTTTTCCTTATTTTCCTCGTCTATAAAATGAATTGGAGAAGGAAATGATAAACCATTCTGGTATCTTTTCCAAGAAAACCTCAAATGGCACAAAGAGTCATGCAAAACAGAAGTCACTGTCCTTACATTTGAGTGTACAATACTCCTGGGGGAATAAGACATCTGATTAAGGTAGATTACAATGAAAACAATGGGGAAATCTGAACAAAGGCAATGGTATTATAAATATCTTAACCTGCCAGGTCCTTGTGATAGATAAATAGATACATAGATTTATCTATCTATATATCAAGGGAATTCTGACAATTACCTGGATGATTGCTTGCTGCCTCCTGTCTTTCCCTTTTCTACTACCAGAATGATTATATTCTAGTTCTGTGGTAGTTCTAGAGATGGTAAACTGTATCCCCTCCAAACTTTGGATCTTCCCTGGTAAATAGAAAATATTCTTCATACGATTATAAATTGAGACTATTCTCTAAGGCCATTGGCTTAATGCTGAATCTCCACATTATTTAGCATGGGGATAGTAAGGCAGAACCAGTCATGTTTCAACACAAATGTACACTCCAGTGAAGGTCTGGTGCTTTTAATTAGATCCACTAGCTGTTTTGAAATAGACCAAAACATCTGTCTTAAGTTGACCCTAAATTCTATTATGGTGGACAATGTAATATTCCCAAATTAGGTTGACCAGCCATGTGAATTTAAATCTTGCTGAGTTAAATGGTTTTTTGTTTTTTTTTAAAAAAACAAACTTCTAATTTTTTTTTATTTTTCATTTTTTCCATCACCTACAATTTTCTATGTAACCCTTTCTCTCCCCCTCCTAGAGAATTATCCATTACAACAAGAGTAACAAAGGGCAAAAAAAAAATCAGCAAAACTAAGCAATTCATTGGAAAATGTTGTACATACCTTACAATGATGTAAATCTTTAATCCCTGCCTTTGCAAAGAAGAGAGGGAAAATACCTTACAATGATGTAAATCTTTAATCCCTGCCTTTGCAAAGAAGAGAGGGAAAATAAGTTTCTTACTACTCTTGTGTTTGTCTTACTGTTATATACCAAACTATATATAATGTCTTTGAGGCTCAATATTTGGTTCAAAAAATGTTTGCTGGTACTCAGGGGTCTTGCTACCAAGGGCCAAATATCACTCTGCTGATACAATAAATTCCTAAGAAAATAACAAATTGACTCTTCAGTCATGGTCAGGTTTTTTTAATGAAAATGGGCCCCATATATTAGTATTTTTTTATTTTTTAACTTTAATTTTTTCTTAAAATTTTTAAAAAATTTATCTTTAACTTTTTAAATTTCCCCCAGTTACACATAAAACAATTTTTAACGTTTTTTTGAAAACTGAGTTCTAAATTCTCTCCCTTCCTCCCTCTCTCCTCCCAACCCCTCCTTGAGAAAGCACATGTGAAGTTATGCAAAACATCCATAGAAATAATTTTGTAAAAGAAAAAATATATATTCTTCCCCCCCCCAAAAAAAACACAAGAAAAATAAAGTTTTAAAAAAAGCATGCTTCAATATATATTCAGACACAATCAGTTTGTTCTCTGGGTATGGATAGTATTTTTCATCATAATTTCTTCAGAGTTGTCTTGGATCATTGTATTGTTGAGAATAGTGAAGTCTTTCACTTATCATTTTATATTACTAGTCTTTGTACAGCACAAAAGTTATTTATATTTTTCCTTTTCTGTCCTATTAGGTACTCTAATGGGTATGAGGTGGCACCTCAGAATTATTTTAATTTGCATATTTCCAATCAATAGTGAATTAAGAGTGGTTTTTTTTTTTATATGGCTATATTGTATCACTATTCTTGAAAGATAATGTATTATTATTATGAAAGGGCCACTAATTGTTATATCCAGCAAATTATTTAACCTCTCTGGGTCTCAGTTTCTTTATGTATAAAAAGAAAGGATTGAACTGAGATTTCTAGTCTATTTTTAACTCTGAGATCCTATGATTCATAAAATCTGAGTTGAAAATAGCCTAAAAAGGCAATTTAAATGACTAGTTGTACAAGTTTAAAAGAGCCACATGAGTGTCCATTTTTATCAGAAAGGGGACAGTTATACATGAGAAGCTAAGTACGTGGGTTGGTTGCTTGCCAGAGTTCACCACCCAAAAGAACAAGCTAAAGATTAGGCAATCAAAATACAGAGAGTACAGACTTTGTTCCGTTTGAAACTGCTTTGCAGAAGCTTAGGTTGTTTTAATTCCATGAATCCATTCAGCCAGCACTTACTAAGTTCTTGTGAGGTTCAAGGTGTTGTACTATGTTCTTGAGATAGAAAGGTGACAGGAAGACAGATCTGTTCTTCCCATCTCTTTCATTCTGCTGTGGTTGGGAAAGGGACACTTTTAAACATGTCAGTTTAATACTGTGTGAGGAGGAATAAGGCACTGAAAATCATGAGAGTTAGGAAGGGCTTCACTTTGGAGATGAGATCTGAATTGATTTTCTGAAGAAAAATTCCAAGGGTGCATATTTGCTTTCTGCTCATGCCTTGTTTGGCCCTGAGAACAATGCTTGCTATTAATTCAGCCCCCTTGCTCAGTTTCAAGGACATAAACATCTTACAGTGAATAAAAAGTTCATTATGCCACATGTATTTCCTTTGCAGAAGAGAAACATTGTTGATATTTGAATAGATAGGAGCAATAACTTTGTTTATAAAATTATTTCTTCATATGCTTCTCTATTGTCCTACCCTGTTTCCTCAAGAAGTAGGCTTGACTCAGACTTGCATATGAATCTGGCAAAGGATCACATATTTAGTATCTGTGGGTCAGCCTAACTTCAGAAAAAACTCATGAGAAGTTTAGCCATTGTGTTAGAAAGATTTTTGGCCACAGGAGCTCATTATCATATAAACTCTGTAAGGGTTAGCAACACTAATTCATGGGTACTTTGCAGTTTTGCAGAATTTAATAAAAACAAAGTTATTATTAATCACAAATATTACAGATATAATTGGCTTCCACTAAAACCCATACTTTTTGATGCTAATACTTATTATCTTGGTGCTATTATTAATCATAAATATTACAGATATAATTGACTTCCACTAAAACCCATACTTCTTGATGCTAATACTTATCTTGGTGCGTGCTATAAGACAGCTGTGTAGGTAGCAGCCATTTTCCATATGGCATTCATTTCAAATTAGTCTTAAGTTTATATAAGAACTTTAAAAAGTTTGTGTAAATACTAGAAAACTGGCATTCTGCCCTCCACCCTATCCTCTAGCTTTTTTTTTTGGTGATAATGGTGTTACTTCCTTTCTTCCTCTTCTCTCCCAAACCCTTCCCCTTCTCTCCCATAACCTTTCCCTTCCCCGACAGGAGAAACTAAGTTATTTTTTTAAAGCTGAGAATTGTTATTGATTTGGGAGAGTAGATGTTCTTTTTGTACTGAAGAAAGAAGTTGTATTAACTTCATGGCTTTGAATGGCAATTTGCAGATTTTAAATGATTCCTTCAGGGTGAAATAAGTGAAAAATAGATAAAGAAACTAGATAAGAATTTAAAGAATGAAAGTTTTTATTTTGTACATTCCCACAAAGTGAAATACATTTTTTTCCTAACAAGATTATGTTGAAAGTTAGAATACCTGTATATTTGAATTGCATTAAAATCACACCCAAAAATTCATTTTTTGGGGAAAAGGTTTATTTTATTATGTAAACTAGTTAGCTAGACTTTCAGATATTCCAAATATTAAAATGGATCTGAATGCCCATTTTTTAATATGTCTATTCCCTTCAGTGATACAAAATACAGTCCCTCCATTTCTACACATCTGATGTTGTCCTTGTCCATGTCTTCTAAATTGACCATTGGGAGTCCAGCTATCCTTATCTTCTTTTGACATCCAAAATACACCAAACAGTACATGCACTATCTATTAGATATTCCTCACTTTTACCATGTGATTAGCTCATCTTCTTTTTCTATCATATATTCTATCCTATACATCTTTTATTCCTGTTCTTCTTTATTCACTCTTAATTCATTGTGTTAAAAATCTGTTCATTCCCACCATATGACATAGTTTTTGAATGTTACTTACTTTTAATTCCTTGGAGATTTTTATATTCTATAACTCACAGCCATACAACAGTATTGATAGAATGTTGGTATTTTTAAATAAGCCTTTATCTTATTTATTTTAAATACATTTTATTCATACCTTTTGTTGATGCCCCACTGTCATTTTGTATACTTTCTCCTCCTGCTCCCTAGAGAAGCCACCCCAAATGTTCATATAGATTATATGTGTCCAATCTGTGGCAGAACCTTCCAAGTTTGTATTGATCTGATTAGCCACAGTTGGACACAGTGTAACTTGACTGTCGCAGTGATATCATTTTGGTCCTCTTCAAGAATGAAGGACAACAACCACTCCTGGTTTATTAATCCCTTGTGACAAAAAAAAGTAACAAAAAAAAGTAACAAAACATCCTATACAGTGACTAATCTGACATGATAGACTGTGTAGTGTGTCCTAAAAGTTTGACTCTACTTGTCTTTCTTCAGGGATAGATGTGTTTCATTATCTGTTCTTCCGTGGTTTTCCAGTTACTCAGGTCCAGCCCTTTTTAATTAGTCCTTTCATTGCATTATTGTAGTCAATATTCCATTAAATTCATATGCCATAGTTTTTTCTTCAACATTTCTCCAATCAGTATATGCCAATTTTCCCTCCAAGTTCTTTTTGTTACATCAGACCTTTGTTTCTGATTGACATCTTTTGGGTTATATGACCATAGATCATTGGGTCAAAAGAAATAATAGTACAGTCACTTTACTTGCATATTTCTAAACTAAAATCCAGAACTGTTGGACCAATGCATAGCTCTATCAACAGAGTAGTATCTTTCCATAGCTCCTTCATATTGACTTTCCAAATCTTTTCATCTGGGCTGGTTTGCACGGTGTAGGTATAAGGTGAAACTTGAGACATATTTTAATGTACATTCTTCTTGTTCTTAATGATTAAGAACGTATTTTCATATGCCTATTTATAGTTGGCATTTTTTTAAGAAAACTAATTGTGTTCTTTATTTACCTACTAGGGATTAGATTTTTGTGTCCAGCCTGTTTAAAAAAAAAATCTGGATTATTTAAAGAAACTTTATAATTTCCCAAAGGAAATTCAGATTGCCTTCTACCTCCTATTTAATCACTGACTCAGTTTTCTGTCCATTTGCAGTCTCTCCTTACCTGTGCCTTCTAAGATAAGCCTTTGTTTCTTTCTAAACTGCTCAGACACTATCTTCTGCATGCATATTTTCCAGATCCCCTCAGCTTCAAGTGCTACCTTCTCCCAAAGTTGTCCCCTTTAATATATAAAGAACATTTTTAAGGGCGTATTATGTGCCTTCGTGAAAACAAGACTGGTTTCATTTTTCTCTTTATATCTCCAATGCCTTGCACTGAGCCTGGCACATAATAAGCCCTTAATAAATGTTCCATTTATATCTTTGATTAAAAGAAAACAGGAGATTCAGAGGAAAACATACACAAGGACTCATTTTGGGGAGTAGTATCTTGCATTTATTATATGATTAAAAACAAAAATATAAGTTGTAAACAGTGTTGAATACAATTTTATAACAATCTTTCTTTTCTTTGGATATGAAAAGGTAATGCTTGTTACGTTAAAAATTAAGTAAAAAGTGTTGAATTTGTAAATGTTCTTTGTCTTCTTGACAGTAATTCCTGAATTATTTATTATCATATGTAGGCTTAGAAGGTATTGTTCATGAAACTTCTGGAAATTTATTGATTTTCTAAAATAATATCTTTTACGTCTGGTAGCAACCTTAGAAGCCATCTCATCCCAAACCCTTACTTTGCTGATGAAGCAATTGAGGCATTGAGAGGTTAAATAACTTTACTACAGGCATTGAAAAGTAGACTATTTAAAGCTAGGGTTTCCATCTTTTTACCATATTATAGTACCCCAACATTGTATCTAAAAGTCTCTACCTTCAAAATTAGCTTTAATAAGAATTCCATAAATGAAAGTATTAGGTAATCAGTGGCTGTCATAGAGCCTCACTATTTTAATTTTCCTGCATTATCTAACTGAAAATCTGATGTTAATCATCAGGCTTCTTGCTTAGGGAAATTATTGAAATGAGAACATCAACACATTTATCATTTAAATATTGTCCTGATAACTAAACATTGGCACTTGGCAGGGAGGATGGGGAGGGGGATGGATATCCTGTTACTTGTTTATAAAAAGAAAATACTCTTTAGCAATTGCCAGACATCCTCTAAGTATCCTAGGAGACATTTTGTAGCTATCTTTGTTTAGAGTCTAATATGGCAACTCTTGTTTACAACCTTTCAATGTATAATTACAAACTCTACTACAAGGAGAGGAAAGAAATCCCTATTTATTAAGTAAAGTGGCTAATTAATATTTGTTTTAGTAAAGCTACTAAATGATAATCTTGTTTATTCTAGGAGGAAATTTACACTAAAGAGTTTCTCTTGACCTTCATCTTCCTTAATTTACAATTAAACTCTCCCTAATAACCAAGTTAGGCCTTCTATTTTCAGAATTGACTCATGTAGCTTTCATGTTATATCCATTTACTTCATCCTTTTCTGTGTGCCTGAGTACTTTTCAAGAGAAGTTATCTCTTTTCTTTCTGGGCCAAAAGATTATGCCACTGGTATTGATATATTTGAAGCATAGTGGAGAGTAGGGAGGAGGAGAAAAAATAAATGACAGAAAATGGATAGAGATAAATAGAGAAGCAGACCTTGTGGAATTTTCCTCTTTTCTTCTCAACCTACCCTCTTTTAGCATGTGAATCTTAAGCTTACACCAAGGAACGGCTCTGTAAAAAAAATCTATGAACTTCTTCATTCAAAAAGACATATTTGGAATAGTGATGTCTATTTTACTAATTCCAGTATGAATAAGAACCAGTGAGATTTTCATATTAAGAAAAAAAAGCCAATAAAGTGAAACAAATTATAGTCAGTTATTGATTTCCCTCTTGTTTGTTCTCCTGTAGCATAGTGGATCATGACATTTACCTCTTAATTATAGATCCTACTTTGTTTATTTAAGGTGTTTTTGTTTTGGTTTAGTTTGGTTTTTTAGTTTAGGGAAAGAGAAAAAGAAAGAAAAGAAAGGACAAAAGCATTTATTATGTACTTATTATGTGCCAGGGATTGAGCTTAAAAACTATAAATATCTTATTTGCTCCTCACAACAATTTTTGGAGTTAGGTACAATTGTTACATATTTTTACATATGAGGAAACTGAGGCAGGCAGAAGTTAAATGACTTGCCCAATATCACACAACTTGTAAATGTGTCTGAGGATGAATTTGGACTTAGATCTTCCTGACTCCAGGCCTAGTACTTTATCCTTCTAAACTACTTAGCTGGTAGAGAAGACCTTTCAAGAAAAAAACAACACCACAGTAATATATATTAGAGATGGGTCCCTACCAAATTAATATTGTCACAGGAGGTCCAGAAATTAATAATAATAATCTCTACTGACCATAGAGATGAGAACTGGCTCAGATCTTTAGTGAGGTATGTCAAAATTAAAAAAGGTTTTTCTGAGGAGTTAGTGATTGTTTGGTCCCTGGATATTATTAAAACTTCTCCTTTATCTTGGTTGTTGAAGAGGAATGTTGCTACTCAGATACTAAATGATAATTGAGTTTTGAGGTCTCTCCTAATCTTATGATTCTAGAATATAGCACAACTAACACAATTTATGTGGAAGATCCCAAATCAGTTTGAAGTACACCCACAATTAATCTTTAAGAAAATGCTTTTTATTTAATATTGAATGAAATGGAACTTTATTGATTCTTATTCGTCTATGACTATTATATATAATTTGGTTTCTAGTTATCTTAGAGTTGATCTTTTTCTATATCTTATGTTTTTGGAAGACTATCTGATTAAGTTCTGCTATAAAATTTTTAGCTTCCAATAGACTGTTATAAATAAATCAGTAAAATTGCCTTTTCCCCTTGTTCTGGGATTTGGAAGATACATGTAATTGTGATTCCCCCCCCCCAAAAAAAAATCTCATGGTTTGCAAGATCTTATGGTTAAATTGTATTTCCATCTTCTAGTGCAGTGCCATGGACAATAAACATTTGTTGATTAAATTGGCATTAGCCAAATTATGCTGGATTCAAAGATTTTGTTGTGTTAAGTACCCCTTTGATTGTTAATTTTTTAGACTTCATGGGAGGTGATGTCATGACATGCAAGTGAATTAGATTTAGATGAGGGAGGGCTGTGCAGGGTCACCTGCCTCACTTTCCCTTCCAGAGCCATCAGGGTCCAGTGACAAGATATAGATGAAGAGACTGGAAATGACCCTGGAGGTAGTAGAACACCTTGGCCTTTTTAAAACTAAGGTCTTCAACAGATCTTGACTGAGGCACCACTCATTCAGTGATTAAGACTAAGTAGCAATTTTCTAGTTCTCTATGTCTTTCTGCTTCTTGTATATTTGAAATTACATCCTCAGGATTTGAGTCCTGATGGTGAAATGAGTGTCAACATACCCCTTTCCACCACCCCTACCCCCCCAATATGCCTCCTCCACATGCATCAGACCAAATTCAGATCAGGAAAGGCAAGACCAAGTCCAATAGCACAAAACTGAAATTCAGCTACACATAATTCAGCAAACCTAAATCTGGGTTCGAAACTTGAAGAGCTTAGAATAGTAGGACACTGAATAGATATCTTCCCCAAAGCTTCTATTTCCCTAAACTGAGTTGTGAAAACAGCAGAAGGAATGGGGCAGCTAGGTGGCAGTGGATAGAGCACCAGCCCTGAAGTCAGGAGGACCTGAGTTCAAATCTGTTCTCAGACACTTAACACTTCACTTAATCCCAATTGCCTTATCAAAAAAAAAAAAAAAAAAAAAGACTATAGGTTACAGATAGGTTGTCAATTTACATTGAAGAATTTTGGGGCAGCTAGGTGGTGCAGTGGATAGAGCACCAGCCCTAAAGTCAGGAGGAACTGAGTTCAAATTTGATCTCAGACACTTAATATTCCCTAGCTGTGTGACCCTGGGCAAGTCAAGCAAAAAAGAAAAGAAAAGAGCAGAAGGACATAAAAAGAGGTCAGGCCAGAAATTCCCCTTCTAAAAGTGAGTGGAGCCTAACCTAAAATAAAATTCAAGGTCAAGAAGTAGGTTAGAAGAATGAACAAACATAAAAGGTACCTAACCATAAAAACTAATATGATATCCAGGAGTGGAGATGAGGAATGACTAGAATATGATATTCCTGAAAGTAAAGCATCAAAGATGATAGCCAAGAATAATCTATCCATCCAAACTTGAGTATTTAAAAAATGGATATTGAACGAAATAGAAGGCTTCTATGAAAAGACCAGAGCTGAATAGAAAATTTGTCATTTTAACACAATTCAGAAACATAAAAAGTAAATATGATAAGGAGAAAATTATAAAGGACTGAACAAAATTAAACTGTTCACATTCTTACGTATAGGATACATGTAAACCCTCATTCTTTAGGATTAGATTATTTAGTTTCCAATTAATCTTTAATCCTTGTTCCAAAGGCTCTTTGTTAAATGTAGTTTTTATTACATTCTGTCTCAAGAAAGGTATGTTTGAAATTTCTGCTTTTATGCATTCGTTTATGAGGTTTTTATGCTCTAACATATAGTTTTTATGAAGGTGCCACACATAGCAGAGAAAATGGTATGTTCCTTTCTATTCCCATTCAATATTCTCTAGGAGTCTATCTTTAATTTTTCTACAATTCTGTTCATGTCTTTAACTTCTTATTTATTTTATGGTTAGATTTGCTGATGTCTGAGAAAGGTAAATTGAGGTTTCTCCAGTAGTATAATTTTACTATCTATTTCTTCCTGTAATTCACTTAATTTTTCCTTCAAAAATCAGGTACTTATATAGATACTAATAAAGAAAGAAGATCTTGGATGAGATTTCTTTTAGATTAAGATAATAGGAATAGGTAAAAACTTTCAGTTATAACCTGGGTTATTGACTCTAATTCAGATTGCATTGTTGCCACCCTTAACAAAAAGTTGGTAAATTTCATCCACGTAAAACAACATTGTTATCAAGGCTCATACTATGCAGGAAAAGAACATAGTTCCGAGTGTTTTGTTTTAAGATGAAATATTTAAGATGGACATAGTGAGTTAAATAATCTGAATTATCTCTATTTTAGTGGACCCATTCTCTCTTAAGAAAGATGGCAATACCAGTTCAGAGCAGGGACCTAGAGAAAATCCTTTCATTTCCCTGGGTGAGATTACTAATTGGTTAACAAGGAGAATTGCTTCTAAAAAAGTATCCCCCCCAATTTAAATACCAAAAAAGTCCATTTCTGCATGTCAGCAAAAGATTGTATATGAAACAACTAATCCATACTTTATACAGTTTAAAAAAATTCTACATAATTCTTTCAAAACTGACCTGCTTATCTTAATCTGTAGTCCTTTCTAACCTTCCTTCTTTGAATTAACAATTGCTTCTCTGCCATCATTTGCTACCACTCTCACATTTCTCAGTCTACATTCCTCCGCCATGACTTATTTACTGTATCCCAAAAACCTCTTCATACTGGAAGATCACTTCACACCAGAAGTATTCTGTCCCCCTGGTGGTAGTGTCTTTACCTGCCTAGAATACTCCTCCCATAATTTCCATGTATGGAAAATGCTCAGGCTGCATTCCTCTCCACTTTTCCATCATGCCTCCCTCAATCTACTTTTAGCTTAATTTTATGTGTTGACTTCTTCATTAGAATGTTAGTACTTTTAAGGGTTTTTTGAGCCCCACTCCTCCTTTATTTCCCTTGTATTTTATATTCCCAGTGCTTAGCACAGTGTCCAGTACTTGGTAAGTACTTATTAGGTGTCAACTGACTGACTGACTGTCCATCAACCAATTTGGTAATCAGAATTGAATTTTCCTATCACTGAATCATAGATTGAGAACAAAAAAGGAACTTTATAGTGCCTCAACTTTAACCCCCTCATTTTACAGATGAGAAAATGGAGATGTTGGGAGGATAAGTAATTCTCACAATAGTGTCTGAGCCAAGATTTGAATAAGATCTCAAGTTCTCATCCTCCCAGTTCAGCATTCTTTCTATTGTGTTGCCATGTTCTATATACCCTGGAATATAGCAGAAGGCTCTGGGGATATACCTAGTATTCGTGACCTCTCTATTTTAAGACACTGCATAAGAAAAAGGACCCATGCCCACAACTATAACTGAATGAATCCTTTATCCTTTTTGGTCCCTTCCTCTCTGTCTCTTCTTCTATCATAGATTTGTCCCAGTTAATTTCCTTCCTCATCATAGGGAGAAAAATTAGCCCCACTCTTCCTCTCAGCAAGGAATCTTTTAAGGGTAACAGAATTTGGGGGTCTATTAAAAGCAGCCATATCACATTAATAATATAATGCCACATATAATACAATTTATACTTTCCTCACATCAGTTTTGTAAACTAGATTAACAACACAAGTGCTACTATTATTTTATCATGGACTCATGGATTTAGGGCTAGAAGGGATATTAGATGTAACCCCACCACCTCGTTTTATAGATGAGAAAACCGAGGGACTAATAGGTTTATTGCTACCTAAGGTCACATAGGTGGTTATGTCAGGCTAGGATTCAGATTGAGGTTTTCCAGTTTCAAGCCCAGCATACTTGGCATCAGGCCATGCTTCTTATTGTTTGTTAATTTTTGAAGGACCTATCACTCTTTAGATTTCTAAATAACTGAAAACAAAGTAGTATTTTTTCCAAGGTATAATTTATGAATAAGAAATATAGAATGTAATCTGTGCACATGTTCAGTTATTTGAAATATAACATACATACAACATTCAGCATTTCTATAAAAAGAGATTTCATGAAGATGCTTTAAAACTAATCCCTCTGCTCACTCTAGTTTTCTTTTACCCTCCCTGGGAGTTGCTTTGTTGTTGAAAATTGACAACTTTGCAATTAAAGTGATTAATGTTGTACCCTGGTGTTTATGGGGTCTAAGGTCATTAGTCCCAGAACTGGATGTTCTGTGGGAAACTGGAATACGGAGGCTCTCTGCAGAGGAGGAGCCAGAGTCCTTCTGTTTTATGAATGATTGTTGATGTATTTTTTGGTGTGTATGAATGAAAGAATAAGCCACAGTGAACAATCACTTAATTAGTGCTTGAAGTTCTTATTTTATTCACTGAAACCAAGAATTTTTATTGAATATCTGCTAAAAACTAAAGAAATTTCTTGTGATAATATTGAATTGGGTGTAACTCTCAGTGCTTAAAAGCTCTAATATTGTTGTCATGAACACTTTTTTAAATACCAAATTGCAACTCTAATGTTAAAAGACAATGTAATTGTCTCCTGATTACAAGAATTGAGGTATATTACTTTCCAGAATTTTTGTATCACATCCTTGTTTCAGCAATTGTGATTATTTTTCCAAAAATTCTACTTAGATCTGGAAAAGTGCTAGGCCACTGCACATGAAATTTTTACTAATATTTTCTATATTTTTAGCTTTTATCAATGAATTTACCTCAGATTTCTAGTCCATATAAGAGGGATTGTATTAGATTATTTTTGATTCCTTTCACTTGTAAAATTCTCTAACCTATCTCTATAAAATGCATGATCTAATAAGTAAGGCTAGTTGGAAAGTACCAAGGATTTTTATTTTGGCTTCCTGTCTTATAAAGTCAATCACCTTTCAGAACAACATATCCCAGTCACACAGACAGCTTTGTTCTTTTAATTATGTGTGCTTGGGATAGTACTGGACTACGACTGAGTATCTCAACATGATGACTAGCTCAAGCCCACTAGTTTTACATGAAGGAAAAGGAGAACAATAAGCAAATTGTTAAGCCTATGGCTTGGAGCCATTTCTAGGACATTAACTGCTTTGAAATGCACACAGTGAAAAAAATTACTTGAGAGGAATAGCATGGTAGAAAGGGAGCTCTGTACTTTTTAGTTGTTCACTTATATATAAAAATGCAACCAAAAATGGTTGGTTTTCAAAAATCAATAGTGTTTTTAATCTTTAAACTGTCAGTGTCTTTTCCTTTGATTTTCATAAAATAAAGTACCATTCCTTGGATAAATGCCAAGCAAATCTTGTTTTTTTAAATGAAATAATTATATTTTTCTTATATCTCTCATATAACCTTTGATTCTTGGAAATGATAACTCTCTTCTATTCGTTTATTAGGGTTTTCTCTTAAAGAATATAGTTATGAAAAATACTTGTTTAATTACAGTGTTGTGTTTATTCTTATTTGGCTTTTAAAATTCATAGTTACTAAACTCTAAACTCTTCATTCTTTTTGCAAATTATTTTTCATGCATTGTACATTCCAGTTTTCTATTTTCCATGCATATATTCTACTCCCTATCTCTGGACTTTTACACAAGCTGGCCTTCATGCCTGGAATGTACTTCCTCCTCACTTCCACGTATTAGAACTAGCAATTTTCTTTGATGTCCAACACAATATCACTTCCCACAGGAAACCTCTGCTTATTCACCAAATTGCTAATGGTATACTCATAGAAACTACTTCATATATATTTTATATTTCATTTTTCAAAGGCATTTTTTGTCTTTGTGTCTGTTTCCATTACTTCCTGCAATAAACTTAAAAGGTTTAAAAAAAAAAGTTGCCCCTCTAAAAGACAAGATATTCAAATTTCCTGGCACACAGTGAGCACTTTAAAAATTCTAATTGAATGTGTGAATGAAGGAAACAATAATAAAGAAAATACTCTTTGGGAAGATTTCAAGAAATCTATATTTTCCTCAATTCTGATCAACTCCAGACATGATTAAACATTTTTTAACTTCATAGGATCTATTAAAATAACTATCCATTTTTAAACTGAATAAAGCCTAATTAATCATTTATTTCACATTATGATTTTTGCATTACTCTAAGTTTAATATAATCAATGGATGAAACACATCAAATATAAAAATGAGACAGTTTCTCCCCACAAAGGTTTTTTCTTATTATAGGAAGAAACAACATATAATTAAAAGTGTTTGGTAATTTGGTTTGGGATGTCGTGGTCAATGAAGCCATAAGGAAGAGGCAGCTGCTTCCAATAGGAATATTCATACTGATTTGATTACTTCTCTTAAAGGAAGAGTTAAGTGGAGTGTAGGGTAAGGAATGGATTGTGAGATCTGGGGTCAGCTAGATAGAGTGAGCCATGTATGATTGTGCTACTTGATATAGTAGATCTAGTCAGGAGAACGTGGCCCCAAAGTCACGGTTCTGAAACTGAAGGTAATAGCAAGTGCATCACATGTACTGTAATGGTTTGTGGGCCTCTAATTAAGACTAAAATAGACTTAAGATGTCATGAGTGTGTCTGAAGTATTAATAGCTGATATTTACCACTTTAATCCTGACAGTTGTAAAATACCTGCTTTTAGTATTTTGATTTAAAAGATGAAGAAACTAGTATGGAGAGAGAATGAAAGAGAAAGAAAGCTGAAGTACTTTATGCAATAAGCCATGTTGCCTTTGTTATAGGACTATCATACTTTGTAGTAGGAGGCAGATTAGATTGGTTTTTAACTCGTAACTATCTTACAGTATTTGATAGGCTATCATTTGGGAGAGGGTTTATTGATATTCTCTGTTTACTGAAATAAGAATTAGGTAAATTACAGTGAGGCTGACTGGCTTAGGATAAAAAAAAAGACCACTTTATAATTAGAATTGACCAGAAGTGGAAAATATTTCCATATGTTGTGAACTGTCTTTAAAAATAGTCTGTGGTGGGGCAGCTAGGTGGCACAGTGGATAGAGCACCAGCCCTGAAGTCAGGAGGACCTGGGTTCAAATCTGGTCTCAGACACTTAACATTCCCTAGCTGTGTGACCCTGGGCAAGTCACTTAACCTCAATTGCCTCAACAAAAAGAAAAAAAAATTAGTCTGTGGCCCAAATAGCCAGGCTATCCATCAGAGATCACATAGGTGGAATTTCTGTACAGAATAAGAGTTTGTTCTAGATTATTTTTATTTTTTATAATATCTGAAAGTGTGGATATCTTCAAAAATCACATTTGAAAGAGAAGCATAACCTATCTGATTTCTGCTTATTTAAAAATCTCTATAAATGAAATAATTCACATTTTCATTTATTTATTTGGTAAAATTTTTGTCTTTGTTCTGCATGAGGATGACACACAGGGCCGTCAGATGAAGAAGTAACTCTAGGTGTGCCAGCAACCTTTAAAACCATAACACCCAATCCCCTCATTACACAAATATGAATGACTGCTCAATTTGAATTCAGGTTTGGGGACTCAAGTTCAACAGGTTTTCTACTGTGACACGCTGCTTCTTTATATTTGTATTTATAATTTATTATTGTTGACTCGATTTTGCAAACAGAAGCCCATTTGGGGATTAAGATCTAAATGCTTACATATTTGAAAAATAAATTTGTTCTTACATTTTGCTACATTGATACATAGATAATCAAGTTTTCAGTTTTAAAAGAATTCATGATCTCCACTGTGCCATATTCTTAATCATCTCTTTGCTAGCTTCAGTGAGGGGATGATTTTACGATTTTGCCTTATTGTGAAATTTCACTGAAAGGAAGATTCCACTGTTCTCCACCTCTATTTGTTTCCTTAACTTGTTGCAAGAAATTCAGGTTTTAAAAAAAAAAAGTTGGGCCTCTAATAGTAAACATGGAAAGTTATGCCATTTTACGGAGGGTGAGTTTGTATTGCAGTAACAGAATGTTAGTTTAACATCTATTAGGGCCACATTTGGCTTAGCCCACAGTTCAGTTGGTGCCTGCCCTGCCCTAACCTGACTAATTAGCTGTCATTGAAAAATGTAAGTCCCTGCTGGAAATCTTTTAGAGTTCATTGTTCAGTGAAACTCTGAAAGACCGAAGTGAAAAGGGACATGAGGTTTGTTAGCCATCCTGCATGTGAGATAGAACATCTCAGTCTCTTATCTGAAGCCACTGGTCATTTAAAATTCAGTCATTCTTATATTTCTTGACTATGGCATGCAGTATCTTGCCTTCAGTCACTGTCAATTGCTAAGAAAATAATTTTCATTATGACAGGATTTGCATCACATTTCCAACTGAAATTGGAGAGATACCTTTTAAAGTAATTATATCCTTTATGGTATTTTAGTGGCTTCATTTGAATAGCATGCTGTAACTAATAAATAATAGAGGTGAGTTGTAGCCAATGATGCCAAAATAGTTTCTGTTGGACCTTGGACTTTGTATGGGCAGTGACCTTGTCTTGTAGTTGTACTTTTCTTGTTTTTCTTGATTTCATATTTCACTATTCATAACTTGTTTCCTGAACACATACATCCTTTGAATATATAGAGAGAGTTTCGTCACAAGATTAGAAGGAGAGAATAAATAGACCAGGCTTGAAAAATTCCTCTGAAGTAATCTTTGCAAAAAAATTTGCAAAGTAGATGCACACATTGGCTACTATAATCCAACTATTAGTTGTAAAAGTCAAAGTTAAATGAAAACTGTTGAGAACACAATTATTATGTTGCTAGGTTGAAGATACAGTGTGCAGCTAACATCTGAGTTTTCAAGGGAATACATTCTAAAATCCCTGCAAAGTGGGGAACTATGCAAACACTCTGCTTTATCTGAGTTAGAGGAGAGCTCAAGATAAGAGATAGGAGTGCCTGGTGTTTGATTAAGTAAGTCAAGGATTAAAGCTAACACCTGTTGATGAGATAAATCATTATCAATTCAATTAAGCAAACATTTATTTTATTTTCCATTCTTTTATTGGTGTTTTTTATTTTTATATTTTCTTTACTTCTGATTATATTTTTCTCAGAACCATCCCCTTGAACAAATAATTAAGAAAGATGCTGGGAAAAGTAGTTCGGTAAAACTGAACTAAATGTCATCTGAGTCTAACAGTATATGCAATATATTCTACTCCTTTATCTTTGTAAAGAAAGGAGGGAAATATTCATAACCACATATCAAATATTTTATTCTGAGATGTTTCTTCTAGGAAGAAGTACAATGATTTATAAAATCATTTCCTTCTTATTTTTCTTTCAGAGGATCTACTACACCAAAGCCTGAACCTGTTTCAGTTCAGAAGGTAAGGTTTTAATGGGGGGGAGGAGGAGGAGTGTAACATTTAATGGTCTCTCTTGGGCAAGTTAGTTTTAAATATATTTTAGTTAACCCCAATGTCCAGGTTGATTTTTGGGGGGCATAATTTTCCTCATACTTCTTTTTAGAAGGTTTTTGTTTTAAATATAAAGTTACTATCATTTATTGTGAGATTGGCTTTTAAAGAATTCAAGGTTTTATTCTTTTCAGACGAAACATATAAGAAAAGGTGATAATAATAATTGTACATCCAAAATCTGGGCATAGACTCTTGAGGACCCCTCAGAAATCATTTGGTGGCAGTTTTTGTGTCCTAAAAAATGATTTCTATTTAGCCCTAATTTAAAGACTTCTACCTATTCACTTACAAGACTTGACTTGTTACTCTGCATTCCTACATTATAATTTTGTTAGTTGAGTGTGAATTACTCATTGCCCTTTTTTATCCTCTTGCTGTCAGGCTCAATCATAATATGTTGTCATCTTTTATTCTTTAAAAAAGAATATTGCATATGAAAGCAGCATGGCTCTGACCCATACAGGCTGTCATTAGGCACAAGTCACTTAAACTTTCAATGGCCCCATGCCACACCCTAAGACTATATATTACAGAGGGGGTGCCATTCTGCAGTGATAAAAGAAGCTTCCTTGGTGATAATCCCTAAACATTGAAATCATAGATTTCACTTATCTCTTCCCTCAAAGTACTGTTTCTTTTGAATTTATTTTTAAGTAAACTAATGCAGAGTCAAGAATTTTTCACCTTAGTCTTGCTTTAGAAAGTGAATCCCTCCCCCCTCGAAATTGGGGTTAAGTGACTTGCCCAGGGTCACACAGCTGGAAAGTGTTAAGTATCTGAGATCAGATTTGAACTCAGGTCCTCCTGACTTCAGGGCTGGTGCTCTATACACTGCTGCCCCTGAAAGTGAAATTTTTAAACAAGAATTTGCCATGGGGTGAGCTAGGTGAGCAATGGCTCAGGAGTCTGGAAGATCTGAGTTCAAATTCAGACTGGCACTTGACATTTAGTAGTGGTGTGATCCTGGGCAAGTCACTTAATTGAGATTGCCTTTGCACCCCCCCCAAAAAAAAAAATTTGTCATGAAGGAAAAATTTCACTTAAAAAAAAGTCCTTTCCCCATATGTTAAATATGATGATGATATTTTTAACTATATTGACATATTTTGGTTTTATATGCCCTTCATTTCTAAGTATATTTCTTTCTCCAGTGAGCTCTCACTTTTAGAAACGAATTTTAAAAGGTGGGGAAATCATTTTGCAAAAACTAAACAAAACATCAGTTGAATTTAACAGCATGTGCAATGTTAATAAGACAGAAAAAGGAAATCCCTGATTCTGTCTGTAAAGTATGACCCAAACTATTTTTTAGACAAATGAAAAATACTAAATTTCATATCGAAATGATAAAAAGCCATACCAAATATTGGAATAAGATTCTGAATTTTGATGCAAGTATGGGAATAGGATTATATTTTTGAAAAGAGATAATCTGTCATATAATTATGACACATTAACGCTGAAGTGAAAAAGTGACAAGAACCATTTCAAAGATTTGTCTAATAGTCTAATGACTATTTTAATAACTGGTTAAAAATCACTGGGCTTTGAAAATTTTTACACTAAACAAAAATAATGTTTTAAAACAAAGAATTAGAAATAATGACTTTTTACAAAAGGAATTAGAACTATGCAGTCAATAATACTGCTACTTGTTCTGAGTTAATAATGGGCATTGTAGTGCACAGTGGAATTTATTAGAAGAGCCAATAAAGTTGTAGATGAAATTGAATTTCAGAGCCTGGATTTTTGGTATATGTGGTTTAAAAAAACACTTTGTTGTCTGGGTGGGATTGGAATAAGAGTTAATCTTTTAAAACTTTGAATTATATTTAAATTTGTCATGTAATTCTGATGACTAGCACTGTGTTCCTGCTTAGTTATCTAAATCCTCTACAAATGTCTTTAAGTTGATTAAAAATAAATGTTTATATTTTGTTTTGCATCTGTGTTATGCATGTTAGGCCTTCTCATTATGCATGCTAAATTATATCCCCTGTTAATTTTTCACCACAGTGATGATTTGGCTGCTAACATGAATGTACCTTATTTTTAATATCAGCTGAATATTCTTTTCAGTCAGTTATCTTTTGCATGTATTTGGTATGTTCTCTGTGTGTTTTATTTTTATTTTACATAGGGAGAACCCAAAGAAGTAGTTAAGCCTGTACCCATTACATCCTCTGCTGTGCCCAAAGTCACTTCCACCTCCAACCTGGCCTACAATAAGGCACCACGGCCTTTTGGAGTTGTATCTTCTCCAAAAGTCACATCCATCCCATCACCATCATCTGCCTTCACCCCAGCCCATGCGACCTCCTCATCACATGCTTCCCCTCCGCCAGTGGCTGCTGTCACGCCTCCCCCATTTGCTACATCTGGACTGCATGCTAATGCCAAATCTAGCGCCGACCAGCCTTTTCCTGCCTCAAGCTCTGTTAAAACTGCAGTTAATGTCCCACGGCAGCCCGCAGCCACGAGCCCTTATGCCAGCGACACTGCCCAGGAGCTCACTGAGGGGCAGAGAAGAGGACCACAGGCTGACAGTAAACAGCAAAATGGGTAGGTGGCTAAAGGGCACTTTCCTGCTTTTGTCCAGGACTCCTTTTTTCAGGAAATGTAAGAAAGCACCATAAACCCAAACCCAAAAGACTCAGATTTTTGGGGAGAAGGGGAAAGAGAAAATAAAAAAGAAGAGTATATGTGTACATAGCATTCGCTTCAATGACAAAATACATAATTGTAATTATATATTGTAATGTGCTATTAACTTCCTGACATATGATGCCATGTTTTATTTTGTTTTCTTTCCCTCAGCTACAAGCAGCTGGCACTTAGAATGCAAGGCAGGTCTGGGAAGGGTTCTGTTAATCCTACCCTCTACCCTCCAATCTTTCAACTTTCAGGTGATCACTAAAAAGGAATAATCAATGAGCTTACATTAGCCATCTAGCTTGTGCTCATTACTTGAAATTGAAGGAGAAATGAGGCATTTCTAATCAGATTTAAGAAGTAGCAACCATGCCAAAGTCCCTATTTGACCTGAATCCTATATATGCAGTAATTAAAGTAAAAACCTGGTAACTCTGTATAGGACACAAACTGAGCATTGAGGCTTATTCTTTTTTATCCCAAACAAATGATATTAAAAAAAAAACACTCAGAGGTGATCTCAGTAATGATTAATCTTTTTTACTGACATCTTTTATTCTTATATCACCTTTATTTCCAGAAATATCCTGATTCCACTTCTCTCTATCTTCTTATAACAAAGAATTATCAAAAAGAAAGGAAAAAAGGAGCCCCGCAAATGTTAGCAACATGTCAACCATGTATGTGTCATAACATATTAAGCAGTGTTCCACTTCCATTGTCTTTCAGCTCTGCAATGAAACTGCAAAAGTGCTTCTGGCATCTTACAATTTCATAGTATTGGGGCTGATTATTATTGTTCTTTCTGTTTACGTAGTTCTGGTCATTGCTTATATTGTATTCTGGGCTCTGTGCCCTACACTTTGCATTACTTCATAATAGCCTTCTAAGTGAAGATGTTTCCAGAATTAATTTAAACTCTTAGGACTTCACACTTAAAAAGAAAACAGATATTTGAAGATAATAATCATAAACTATTAATTAACTATTCAATTCATAGAATTTTTTATGATTAATGTTAACTTATTTTTTATTACATACATCCCTAGCCTTTCAAATTGTTCACCTTTTCAGAAGTCTGTTGCTAGAGAATGGTTGTTTTACTTTCCAGAGGTCGAAAAAATCCCCCTATTCCAAAGCAGACCTTTTAAATTCATTTTGATGAGATTCATTGCAGAATGTGAAACTGAGTAAAGAAAGGGAGAAAAAAAAGAAATGTACATAACTTTTAAAATGCCAATTTTAGAGACACTATTATCAAAGCAAAGATAAAGCTTATTCCTTTCTATTGAAATGATCTCTTCTGCATGCTAATTCACATAATGAAGATGCTTTGTTTCATATTGTGCTGCTGTCATGACAACGTTTGGGCCCTGACATAGAAGATGGCAAGATTCCATGCATCTTAGAAAAGGAAAAAAGCAGGCGGTCTAATTGACTTGCTACTGTGTGTAGATCTGGTTTTGTGTGTGTGTGTGTGTGTGTGTGTGTGTGTGTGTGTGTGTGTATTTAATTTGATGACAATTAATGCCTAAAACTGTGTGTTTTCATTTCATGGCTAAGATTATAAAAAATGAGTTAGAAAGCAATTTAACCCTATAACAACAACAAAAAAAAGTTCTTTAAAAAAGTATCCAAAAAAAAAAAGTATCATAGAATTTCAGGATGGAAGGGTCATCCAGCCTGATGCTGGATGAATTTCTTCTGTAGCATACTTGAGAAGTTAGTCATTCAGTTTTTGCCTGAAGTCCCCGAATTAGAAGACCTCCTTAAGCAGCTAGACAGCACCATGGTTAGAGTGCCAAGCCTTGAGCCAAGAAACCCTGAACTCAAATGTGGCCTGAGACATTTCCTGGCAGTGGGAATCTGAACAAGTCACTTCACCTTGCTTGCCTCCATTTTCTCATCCAGAAAGGGAAGCATTGGATGCAACTAAAACACCTGAATAATGAACAAAGATTCACCTACTTCTTGAAGCAGCCCATGACATTTTTTGAATAGATCTTTTTGTTAGGAAGCTTTATTCCTTAAGATCTTATTTGCCTTCTTCCTACTCTGACTCATTGCTGCTAGTTCTGACCTTGGGACCGGAGAGGACAGGTTTAAATCCTTCTTTTTGAGTCTAATCATCCCATTTCTTCAACCAGTTTTCATAAAGCTATCATTCATCATTCTGGTTGCTTTCTTCTGTGTTCTCTAGTTTACCAGTGTAATCTTCAGCGATGTTTCTTAGGTTTCTTCTGGAAATATTTTAGCCTCTATGATTCACCAGAAGTGGTCAGTAATCATATATTTTGACACATCTCAGGAGATTCTTTGTCCCATATTGTATGAGTGTCTGGGAAGGCAGGAGAGTAGACCTACTGGATTGACAGATAGCTACCCCAACAAGGACCTACCAGCTACTCCTGCTCAGCTCTTCTTACTCTTCTTAAGTGATGTCTCACCTCATAGATCTTCATGGCCCTTCCTTAGAGGACAAGCAGAAAGAGTAAGGCATGACTGAAACAACAGAGCAACAACAAAGCGTTGAATTAATAAAGCTGAATTAAGCCATTTTCAAATCTAGAAATGCATTCCTTTGTTTGGGGTTAGGGACTTTACTTGAAAGAACTTTTTTTGGTTATGTATATCAAATTGTAGAAGACGCTATTAAGTATTCAGCTTTCTAACCTAATACTATGGTAGATATGGTGGGAGATACAAAGTAAATAAAAAGTGCTAGTTACCTAGTTTTACCTGTAAAAGATTATTAAAGATAAAATTTCACATGACTTAAGCAGTATTTGACTTTGATAGATAGGCAAATTAATATTTTGATAGCAATGTCACCAATATGTGATTAAATAATAAATGGACTTTTAGAAAAGGCTGTTCATAACATTTGAAACTTAAGACATCTTTACTCATGAGAACTTGCACCTCTGAAATTGCCATGTTTTTCCAGTTAACTCTACTTCACCCATTTATCTCCCTTTTGAGTCATATTAAAAGATCATTTTCACATTGACTTTGTTTTTAAGAAACTCAACAATTCTGTTCCAATCCAATAAATATTTATTAAGCACTTATTGTGTGCTAGGCACTGTACTAAACACTGTAATTCATAACATTTGAAACTTAATACATCTTTGCTCATGAGAAGTTGTGTCTCTGAAATTGCCATGTTTTTCCAACTTAATAGTGTTAACCCTACTTTACCCATTTGACTCCTTTCTGAGTCATGTTAAAAATTATTTCCACACTGACTTTGTTTGAAAGAAACTCAGCAATTCTTTTCCAATCCAATAAACATTTAAGTGCCTGTTGTGTGCTAGGCACTATATTAAACACTGGGGATACAATTAATAAAAAGACAGTCCATGTTCTCAAGGAACTTGCAATCTAATGGTGAGGGACAACACACAAAAGAGGCAGGAAAGTTGGAGTGGCTTGAGCAGGGGGGACAGCTGAGATACAGTGGCATCTTATTTCATGGAGTTGAGATCAAGCAGAGCAGCATATGCAAAGTGAGCTAATAACATAAAAGCAAAAGTGATTAAGTATACTTTAAGAAATTATAAATTGATTACTGCATACATGGATTATGGTTCTGACTTCTTATAAAAAGTTGTCAGTTTTTTTTATACTTTACCCACTAGAATTCAGCTTCCATCTTTGGATGATTTGAGTTACTCCCTTTTTCCCTTTCTGGGTGCCTCTGCATTATTATGTGCCCACTGCTTTCAGCAGGTAAGTACTCTATAGATCTGTATTTTAACTTGATTGAACTTAAATTTTTTCAAACAGCTCCTAGGTGTCTCGAAGGATCTGGCTTTTAAACACCTCGAACATAATTATACCATGATAATAAATGTTAAAATGCTTTTCTTTTTTGCAGAAATCACAAGTGAAAAAGTTAGTATCCACCTTGCTGGAAGGGAATTATGGTGATTCATATCAGAGTAACCAGCATGAATGCTTGATTTTTGCAAAATTTAAATTTTGCAAAATAGCTTTAACTTAGCATAACGATATAGGATGCTTTAAATTAGTTTGGTTTGCATTGGGTGTGTGGTGACTTGCTTCATTGGGTTATACAGCAGGATTTTCTCCTTTAAGAAAATGTGTGCATCATTTGCAAAAGCAATAGCAATACTGTGGTTTGGGAAACTCTTTGAAAGAAAAGAATAATAAATAGGAGAGAAGCTACAAACACATGGCACTAATTTAGTAATCCATAAAAATGGAATTGCTTTTTAACCAGTAACCTAAAAGTACTATTTCCTAAAGTGAAATTATAAAAATCCTGAGTTCTCAACAATAATTATATTACTACTGCCTGAAAGAGGGTTTGGATAACACTTTGGAAGCAGGGAAACAGGGCTTTGCAACTTTGTGCCAGTGGGAGATAAGAAGAATGCCTGTCTCTAAAATTGTTTCAGAGATATATTTGTGACATTTCCAAATGCCAAAGAAATGATCTCTCTTTTCTCATATTGTTTATTGACTAGAGTGTCCAGTTGATAGTATATCATGGAATGATACCTTTGGAACTGGGAAGGTTCTTGGGGATCATCTCATTCAACCCCTCTCATTTAGATAAAGATTCCACATAGATATAGATAGATAGATAGATAGATAGATAGATAGATAGATAGATAGATAGAGATAAAGAAACTGGGCCCCAGTGAGAGAAAGTAATTTTCTTGAAATCACACAGGTAGCAAATATCCTCAGACCAAGTCATTATTATCTCCCTGAAGACCCTTGTCAGCCATTGTGTGCCCAGAGTAAGACTGTAGGACTTCCTTGTGACTCAAATGCATTTCTAAAAGTGTATGATTTTGAAACGTTCAGTTATTTATATTGCATGCATTCAGGATTATTGTTTTGTCAAAATTACCCAATTCCAATAACTGAGAACAAAGTCAATATTTTGTTCTCAAAGCCTTTCTGTATTAGGCAAAAACTGAACATTTTACCTCTTGTGTGTTACAGTCTACTTGAAGGGAACTTTAATAATACATGTGACTTAATAAATTCTTATATAATGTGGAGAGCTGAATTGTTTAACATTGAAAATATATTGTAATATTCTTTATTGTACCATTCTGGACATTATGCCAAAGGTAGCTGCCTACCTTTCCTATCCTTACTTTCTTAGATATTATGAGAAGAGTATTGCTGATGTAAGATAGCAATAGGTTCACAGAGTTGCAGATTAGGAAAGAAGGTACCTGCCATCCCTGCAATCAGATCTCATCCTCAGCTCCTTTTTCCAGATGTGTTGCATCTGGTTGATGTCCTTTCTAAAATGGGATGCCAAATTCAAGGTGTGGTGACCAAAGCTAAAGATGAACAAGAAATAACCCTAAGCAATAATAATTTTCTAGTGTTATGGCATTAAACCTAAGTGTAATTAAATTATAATATATTGTAATTATATTATTTTATTGTATTATTATAATAAATTGTAATTAAATTACAATTGAACTTAAATAGAAGAAAACCCTTTCTGATGATATAGTTGTTCAAGACTATAAGATAATCATCACAGCAAAGACTAATCACCTGTTGTAGATAGTATAGCAGGGATTCCTGTTACCATGCAGGTTGGAATATAGACAAAGGAGAAGTGTGAGATAATCCAGGAAAAGTAGATGAGACAGCAAACAATTAGGAAGGACCTTTAATGCCCAACACAGGAATTGGAATTTTGCCGAGTAGGCAGAACCACTGAAAGTTTTGAGCAGAGGAGAGACATAAGGATAGTGAATAGAGATATTCAACATATTCACAAAATAGTTAAATTTATTTATCACATTTTAAAGTTCCTAATTTCATAGAGTTAACTGAAGATTATTAATATTATGCATCTTTTTACATTAAGAAAGATCAATCAAGTCAGTAATCATTTATTAAATGCCTACTATATCATAATAACCGAGCTAAGCCCTGGGTAGGAAGGTATAATAAAAAAAAAAGACAAATATGGAATTCACAATATATGTATAAATATATACAATTATCATGACCTCAACTTGAAAACATATGAAGAATTCAGGATATGTTGATGAATTTGGAAGTCATTAAAGAATAGTTCTAGTGATCTCTTGCCTATCCTTACATAAAAGTCTACTCAGTGGCAAAGGAATTCTGCCAGCTTTTAGCAGAGTATTTTTGTTGTGACAAGAAAGATAGATAATCATGTCTGGGTCATTATGGTATTGCATCTTTTGTAATTTGCACCAAAAATACTAATACATGTGTGTTTGTGATTGTTTTGAGGCATGTTGTACGTGAATTTTTTTTTAGTAAGATTAGGTGTTTGTAATGTCAAGGATTAATAATTTTCTCATTTTAAATTCATATTTGTTTGTTTCCACAATCCTGGAAATGTTCTTGTCTTCTCTTTCCTTTCATATTTTTTGTGTATGTGTGTATTATCCCTTCTTCAGTAACCCAGGCACAGCGTAAGTACTTGACTAATGGTGGGATTCCTTTTTGCATCATGAGCTTTTATAATAGGTTTTCATCTTCCTTTCAATTCACCAAAAATTTTGATTAAATGGTGACTTTTGATTGAAAGACTCTGAAAGTATTGAATAATATAAAAATGGTTTTAGTTCTAGAGTTTATATAAACAAAATTGATGTGTTTATGAAACCAATATTTCTTCTGTGGAAAAAACTGAATAAGCAAAGAGATACATAAATAGATAGCAGTGTTGTGAACAGTTTTCTTAGCAGTTAGACCATTTGGGCTTCCAAAAGTCCAAACTGTGATTTAAAAATAATTGTCCTTGAATGAAAATGTTAATTTTGAAAACCTATACTTTAAAACTGTTCATTCTTCATAGTAAGCTATCTATGTTCTTCAGCTAACTACTGTTCCATTCTAGTGATATTTCTATATGTCATTATATATATTTGTGTGACATTAGTAAAGGACACTTTTGAATGTAAACTGGCTCATTCATAATGTTCCTCATTTTTTGCTAGTTCTAGATCTTGTCTTAATGCAGTCATTGCCAATCTTCTTTGGATGAATTTATGAAAAAAAATTTTTTTACTTGATTCATAGTATCTTAATTCCTAAGGGCAAGTCATAGAATTTCAAAATTAGAAGAAAGGGGGAACAAGCATTTATTAAGTTCCTGCTGTTTGCCAGGCAAGGTATCTCAATTACTCTTTGTAACAATCCTGGGAAGTAGATGCTATTATTTCCCCTAGTTTACAGTTGAGGAAATTGTGGTAAAATGTAATTAGGTAACTTGCCTGTGATCACACAGCTAGGAGGCTGGATTTGAACTCATATTCCCAGCTCCAAGCCCAGCACATTGTCCCCTGCTTCAAGAAGGGATTTTAGGGGCCATCTAGGCCAACTTATACACTCAAAAGAATTCCCATTACTGTGTTCCTAAGATATTTCTGGCTTTTGCTTTCACGCCTCCTTTGAATGGGAGACTGTTACTTTCTGAAGTACTGAATTCTCTGTGCAATTCTTATGGCTCAGAATTTTTTTTTCTGGCATCAAACTTCAATTTGTCTCTTAACTATTTTTACCCATTACTCCTGGTTTTGCCTTTTGGGTTAGATAGACCAAATTTCATCTCTTTTTCACGTGAGCACTCTTGAGAGATTTGAAGACAGTTAATCATGTGCACCCTCTTCCCTCCAGCCCCTAGCCCAGTCTCACTTTAGCCAGGCTAAATATCCAATTTCTTCCACTTACTTTCATATGCTATGGACTTGGGGTCCTTCTCCTCCCTGGTTACCCTTTTCTCAAAGTTTATCATCTTATTGATATTCTTTCTAAATTGTCACTTCCAGAACAGAGCACATTACTCTCAATGTGATTGACCAGGGTGGAAACTTTAACATGTTTTTAAAAGGAAATAACAAGTTTTACATAATAAATTTGCAGTTTCAAGTGAAATCATATTTTATTATACTATGTGGTGAAAAATTTTGTTCTATTTAATAAAATTTTAAAAAATTATATATATATGTATATATAAGCATATGAGTATACACACACACACACACACACACATACATATATATATATATATGCAATTCTACTTATTCCTAAAAACTGCCTCTCTTAATAAAGCTCCAAATCAAGTTCTTTGGACAGCTAATTCATAGTGAACTCAGAGAACTCTAGGACCCCTCTGGGTCTTTTTAGCCTATTGTCTGCTCATTTCTCCCCCACCTTGTGAAATTGATTTTATGGACCCAAGTATAAAATTTTTACCTTTATCCTGATTGAATTTTATCTTATTAGAGTCAGCTGGGTGCTCTAGGCTGTTGATTGAATTCCAACAACTAGTTATCTTGTATGTTAGCTATTTCCCGCAGCTAAGCATGCCTTGTAAATGTTATGGTATGCTCCCTATACCTTTATCCAAGTCATTAATAAAAGAATGAAACAGTGTAGGGCCAAGCATAGATCCTGAAACATTCCCCTGAAGATTTCAAGGAAAGTCTACCCTAAAACTCTCTTGGAATTCAGTTATTTGTTTTTTTTTAAGTTCTTTCTAGTATCATCTAGTTCACATCTTAACATATTGTGTTCATAATAGCTTGAGATGCTTTTCTCAAATGCTTTATGAAATCTAGACAAAATATATCCACAGAAATTCTTCATGACATTCTCCTTTCTCTCTTTTCCCACTTCTTTCTCTTATCTCTCCCCAACTTCTCCCCCATCCTTCTTTCTTCTTTTCCCTTATTCCCCTTGTATTTCTTCTCCCTTTTGGCTACCTTTTTCCTTTTGTTCCTTTACTACCTAATGTCTTAAAGCATTAATTTGTTTCTGGCATTAGCAATATTAGTTGATTGCATATCTCTCAGTTGATAATCATATAGGAAATACATTTCCACAGGAAAAAATTGGCAATAAATTGAATTCAATAATTATGTAAAAGCTATTAAAATATTAGCTAGTCCTATGACATGTACAAAGCGTTTTACTTGCAAGATGGTCTGTATACCAAGAATTTGTCCCAACTTTTCTTTTGTAATCTTTTCCAGATACAGTGCCTTTCCCATGTCACTCTATCCACCTTCTCCTTGACCCTGTGTTCTGTGATCATTTTTCTCCACTAACTGCATAGTCATGATAGAGGAAAGAGCAATATACCCATACCCATCTCCAACATTTCTCAGAGAGTTTAAGTGAATTTACCCAAGATAGTCTGTCAGAAATGAGATTCGAATCCCAGTCTTCTGGCTACAGTGACCAAATACTGGTTATTATCAATGTGACCTTGGACAATAAAGCTTACTGTATGTGTATGTACCATTCACTGTTAAATGAATGAAAATTAAAGCTGAAGAACAGTGTTAAGAAAAGAAAATTAGATCAAAAGAAAATTCTATTTGAATTTGAAATTATGCATGGTATGGAACAATGAATAGGAGATGCAATATGACTAACTGGTTCAAAACCTTGGCTCTTGCTGTGACTATATGAACCTGAGCAAGTGACATTTCCAGTTTCCTCAAGTAATTTTTTGAGATTTTAAATTGCAAAAGTTTGCAGGTTTGTGTTGGCAATGGGAGTTTTTTAACTGGGAATTCCCAGCAACAGCTGTTCCCAAAATGTGGTCTTCAGACCCTGTAGAGCATTAGTGTCTAAATTAAATAGAAATGGATCCCATATTGATTTAGAAAATCTCCAATTAACAGTTTCCATGTTGTATTATATTTTTGTTTATTTTTATTTTATTTTTAATTTATTTTGTTAAGCATTTCCAATTACATTTTAACATTTTTTCCCTTCTGCCCAACCCCCATGCATGCTGCCCATCCTTGGAGTTTTATACCAAAGCCCTAGAGGATTCCCCAAACTTTTTAGGAGGATCCATAAGGTCAAAATTATTTTCATAACAATATTAAGAAATTATTTGCCTATTAAAATACTTTTTTCTTTTCCAATTATATATGTATATAAGACCAGATTTTCTCTATATATTTGAACCAAAATAACATCACAATAAATTGAATACAAAAACAGATATGATAATCTAGCTGTCTTCAGTTAAAGCAGATATTAAAAGAATTCCAAAAACATGTAAAACAATGCCATTTTCACTAGCTTTTTTAAAAAAATCATTATTTTTCCTTAAAATGTTATGTTGACATTTAAGAAAATTATTGTTATTTTTAAATGAAGAAACACTCTATAATTTAATCAGTGTCCATTTCTAATATGGTAAATATTGATAGATAAAATGATTTTGGTCCTAAATTCTTAAGCATGTGAAGGTCTGAAACTAAAAAGCTTAAGAACCACTGCTATGTATCAGTGGCATCACAGGTCTGTTTTATCAAAAGGAAAGGGAGTACACCATGATTTATTATAGTAGGACTCAATTAATACATTATAATTTTATACCACCAAGTATTTACCAAATATTATGGATGGATTATATCTATATAAATTATTTTATTTCTATCCTTTTTTTTCTATTTCTTACATATTTTCTTCTTCCTTTGTTTTCTTACTGTCTTTTCTCTTCTTTTTTCTTTATGTTGGAAATCTATCTTCTCTTCCTTTACTATGTCAATTAAAAGGACAACCCCACCTAAACGGTAACTGTTTAGACTCTGTTTAGGTATTTTAAGTTACCAAAACTTTGTATTTATTTAAAATTTTAAATTCCAGACCTTATATTTCTTATTTTTCCCCCTTTACTTGAATAGACCACCAAGGAAGCATATCGTGGAACGTAATACAGAGTTTTACCACATACCTACTCACAGTGATGCAAGTAAAAAACGATTGATTGAGGATACTGAAGACTGGCATCCAAGGACAGGGACCACACAGTCCCGTTCTTTCCGAATTCTGGCTCAGATCACTGGCACTGAACACCGTAAGTTGCCATTTTGTTAAAGAATATACTGTTAGGATCCTGCCTATCCTGGAGAGAGATATTGCCCCAGAAGGTTAGATGGTGCAGCTAATAGATTTTTGAATTTGAATACAATTCTTATATCCGACCTATGCTAGATCTGTGATTTGGGACAAGTCATTTAACTATTTGAGCCAAAGTTTCCTTATCTGTGAAAGAAAAATGCTTTGCAAACCTTAAAGTACTATATAAATGTGAGTTATTACAAGAAAGTGATATAATACAGGTGAGGCTAAAAAAAATTAAAAGTATTTCCTAGAACAATTTACTTTTAAATTATTTTTAGCACTTGATTTATTTGAATTACAATGGCAATAAATAGTGATATTTGGAAACACTAGTAGTCAATTGTTGTATAGTACAGAATTTGAAATAACTTCGTCAAACTTAAATGCTTACTAATAAGAAGCAGAGTTTTGAATGTTTTGAAAATATTAAAAAGTAATGTAAAATATTGCTTATTTATATTTCAGTGAAAGAATCAGAGAATGATAATACAAAGAAGACAAAGTAAGTTAATTTAAAATTGAATGCTTTTTCCTTGTGTATGCTATGAACATTTTATAAATTTGAAAATGTATTATGACACCTTTGTCTATGCCATATTGCAAATTTAAAGCTCAATTCTGGTGCATTTCATATCACGCTGAAAGTAGTTCTTGAAATTGTTTTAATTAGCATGTAAATTATGGGTGTATATGTTGTTTCATTTTCCTTAATCTTGAACTAAAGTTTGTGTTGTGTGTGCAGTTATAGGGCTTTTTATTTTAACAGCTGAATGGGAATGAGACTGCTGCTTTTTGTCACTTGGTAGTCACTCTACTTTAGCCACAAATGTGGACATTGTCCACTTAGAGTCTGCTTGAATCTAAAATGAGTATTTCATTCCTGAAGCATTTTGCTGTTCACAATATTGGCTTGGACCATAAGGATACTGGAAGGACAATGCTACAGAAAGTGGTTCAGTGCACGCTTTCTGCATGCTTTGTGTGATATCTGTCAAATTTAAAAATCGGAATCTTCTCTTTCTGTTTCTTATGATTTTCCTATCACCTTTTTTTTTCCACAGGGAAAAGATACCCCTTCACATCTTTAGTCCCAAATACACAAAGTTACGTGACTGGCACCATGAAGTTTCAGCACGTGCCCTTAATGTACAGTGATTTACCAGAATTGTTCCCCACCAAAAACAAAACTTCAAGATACTTTGACTTTTTCTGTTTTTTTTCCTTCAAAAGCTTTGCAAAATCTGTATTTAATTTGCTATATTAAGATCAGCTCTATCTTTTTTCTACACTTTTCTAACAGCTTCCTAATGATGTATAAAGAGTGAGAGGAACATGGTTTGTGCTTAATCTGTAATTAATAGATGTTCAATATAAACACAGCAAACTGAAGGGTTCAGTGTTTCTCCATGCATTTGTATTTCCATCATTGTTATTATCAGTGGCCATGTCCTATCAAGAAGGGTTCCTTCTATTGTTGAGCTTGATTACCTGTAGGTTATTTAAAAAAAAAAAAAAAGCAGAGGATGATGAGTAAATGAGCATTCTTGGCTATTTGAAAAACACTGTATGTGACAAAACTTCCTTTTAAAGTTCAGTAGAAACTAAGCAAGAAAATTCAGAATGAGTACTAAATGAACAGAAATGGGGAGGAGAAGCAGGAAGAGATAGGAAAGGAGACTTCCCTAGAGGACACACATTTGTCCACCACACTTTATAGAGAAAATATTTGTTAGCTGCTGGATATTTTTTTTAAAAAGGCAGTACTGGAAGTTTGATGATGGAATGGAATGATCCCTATAGGTAGCCAAAGAAAAGGGAATGGATGGATCACTCCTCAAAGGAGATAGCCCAGTTTGCTATTGTATTTACTTACCTATTCACTGCAGCCGTGAATGCAGTGAAAAAATGCAGCAGTTTTAAAAAAATGCTTCAGATAAAAAATTCAGTTTTCTACCAAAAGGATTTTTTTTAAACTTAGTGAATCTATAGCACAGACTATCTGTAGCATTGCAACGGGTTTTCAGATCTCTAAACTAATAGTAAAATATGGAGAAATTTGTATGTGTGTTTTTATGTCTCTGTATATGTGTGTATATATGTAAATATACACACACATGTACACACTTTAAAATGAATATATTATATACTATTGTATTGCCATATAGCATATATCACATTACTATGTCACCAATTTGAAGAAGAGATTTGAACATATTAGAAACTTCATATGATATCTTTGAGGTAATATTTATTACTTATGATTGGCTATTTGTAGGAAGCAATTTTCAGAGTATTGATAGATGATATTTAGCTTATGATACTCTTATTTTCTTGTAATATAATGTATTATAATAGATTTAAATTCAGAAACATGCTTGCTTTTTGAAGTTTGAAAAGTGTTAAAAAATAAACTTGCTTTTAACTTAGATTTCTTCTTATTCCATTTCTTTGAGGACTTTTACTCATACTTTTGAATTTATCAATCTTTGTATGATTCATTTTAGGTAAAAAAGATGTAACACAGAAATATCTAATAAAAAATTTCAGAACTATCTTTTTTTTTTTAAAAAAAGGATGCTATAAATTAATTATAACAGCTTAATTCCCCTCTATCGTAATCCAGTTTTTTTGTCTGTTAATGTACTTTTAGAAAATTTGGCTGCTGTTATTTTTACGTAGTAAAAGTCGAAGGATAGTCTTCTAATCCTGCTTTTTTTGTTTTGCATCATTTAATAAGCTTTTTTCATTTTTTGTAGTCTTTATATATTATTTATAATGCAAAAATATTCTATTACCTTAACATGCTCTAATTTATTCAGCCATTCTCCAATCTTTGGGTATATTAAGTTAATTGTTTTTATACTAAAACAAATAATGTAATGCTAACTTTTTCTGTATGGAAAGATCTTGTTTCTTCCTAGTAACATTACTATGAAATGCCATACTAGTGATTATCCTAACTCTGCTATTTACTTTCTGTGTGATCTTGGAGAACTCATTTAATGCTCTGATCTTTCATTTCTTCCTCTAAAAAATTACTTGGCCTAGATGCTTGCTATATGAGGTCCCTTAAAACTCCTTACTTGGCAATCCTATAGGTCAGAGGATATGATTCAAATTATAACTCTTAGTTACACATTGTTTCCAAAAAAGATCTCATTACTTTTTTTTTCAGAAGTTGTTATATATTAAAAATTGCTGATAGTAAATGCTGATTTAATAAGTATTATTCAGTAAATACATATTGATCTATACATATTATTCAATAAATACCTATTGAGCAATATATATTCAGTAAATACACTTTGATCATATACATTCTAAGTAAATACATGCTGAACACATATGTATTATTTTACATACTGATCTTATGCAAATTGAGCAATACTGTATTTTGTTCCACAAAGAATAAGATGCAGATGATAGAGTTCTTGGTCAACAGGCACTTCCATTATAGTAAAATCCAATTTATTCTATTACTTAGAAAATTAGGTCAGAGGTTCTTTGTATCATTTCTTAATTTACAAGTTATTTTTATTGAAAGTAGATAGATTGGGGCAGCTAGGTGGTGCAGTGATTAGAGTACCAGCCCTGAAGTCAGGAGAACCTGAGTTCAAATCTAGTCTCAGACAGTTAACACTTCCTAGCTGTGTGACCCTGTGCAAGTCACTTAAACCTCAATTGCCTCAGCAAAAAAAAAAAAAAAAGTACATAGATTTATTAAGCACATACTAAGCATAGGAACATTTCTTTAGTCATCTAATTTCTCATTAAGGTACTTAAAAATAATTAAATTTTCATCAAAATAGGCATTTCAGTATGCTATAATTAGATGCATTACATGTGGGTACTTCCTCCAACATGTGGGTACAGATTGCAGTTCATTGTCACCACCTCAATTTATGTAATTTTTTATCAGTGTTCCCATAAATCCTCCATTTGGGAGCTACCCATCTTTCTGCAATTTTTTCTTTAGCTGACTGATGCCAGATCGATACTACTTGATCATATATGTGTGGGTTGTTTCTCTAAGATATTTGTACAAATGGATCAGCTGTATAGTCATCTTCTCTGTCACAGTTTGGACAATAAACATTCTTAGTTGACTTGGGTTTTTCCAGTGTATATGAGTTGCCATTCTGCATTGATAAAAGGAATTTACATATCAAGGCTTCCATAAACTGATACAATAATTAAGTCACAGGTCTACAGTTCCCCCATTTATAAATAAATATAAATTTTATAAATATAAAAAGAGTTGTGAGGGGAAGAAGAGCTAACTATAAGTAGTTCTCATAAATACTTAGATGAATACAACTTAATTGTGGTATTTATATTATTTTAATTGTACTTCCTTCATCAAAGAGTGGCTCACATGCATTTAAAACTGCCTCATTGAATTGTGTCTAGTTAGAAAAGAATTCTAAAGTCTGTTTCAGGCTAAAGACCTCAAATTATAATCTCATTGTTTGTTTGTTTTTTCCTTAATTACTGCATTTCAAAAATAAAAACAGATTTGAGCAGTTATCACTCAAGTTTATCCTGGCTGTTGGGTATCATATTTTTATTAGAGATACCTGCCTTTACTATCTCTTTCTAATATATCAATAATGTATCAGTTAACCAAAACTACTCTCGCCCAAGTTAACTCATAATCAATTTCTCAGTCTCCCTCCCTCCCTCCCTCTCTCTCCCTCTCTTTCTCTTTCCCTCTTTCCCTCTCCTTTTCCTTCTCCCTCTCCCCTTTCTTTCTCTTTCTCTCTTTCCCCCTCCCACGTAGAATTATTAAAGAGAAACTCATGTTAATATAGGAAGAATAAAAAAAGATCAATTGAGAAAGAAAGAAATAAATGAGATAAAGGTTTACTTAGCTTAAGTGTCTTATGAGTTTGGGGGAAAATACTTCTATTATGTACAATTGCAACTGATTATTCAATTAAGTCACATTTTTACATTACCTCCCTACCATGCCCCAAATTGTCATAGAAATAATAATTGACATGATGAGAATAAATTCCATTTAAAGAGAAAATGTTCCTTTATTTGGTTGAGAAGCGATTTGATCTTGGGAGACCTTTGAGCTTAATGGAAGTCGTACTTCCCCATTCTATATTATTTCTTGTGGAGCTTTAGAAAAATTAAGTACTTTATAAACCATCATTCTTTCCTGCACTTCCCCCCTTGCCCGTTCACTTTGATTGGTACTTTTATTCCCAATAAGTAGCAGAAGAATTTGGCTTATTTTGGAAATGGATATATGAACTGCTTCTTAGATGACCTGGTTAGACAAAAGAAGTAGAGAAGAATTCATTTGATATCTGACAGAGAATTATGTAAAAAGTCAGGAATGTGCCTCTGCTACTTCAATACTATAATAGAATCCTAATGCAAGCACCATATTGCAATTATATTAATAGATGGCTTCTCAGGATAGAAGCCCTAATTTTGTTCTCATTATTTATAAAAATATGCTCATTTTACTATTATCTCTCAGATCACTGTCATTTTCAAGTGAATATAATTCATTATATGAAGAAATGATTAGTGCTGCTGTTAGCCTCTAAGCATCTGCTGTATGTTAGTGTCTCAATATTAGATTTCATTTTGACATATACTTAACTTTCAATATTTAATGAATTTTAAATTGCATTTATTATGCTTTTTAAGCTAAAGCTTTTTAGCAAAGATTGATCTCCATAATAATCAACATAAAATTGTATTTATCATAATCCTTGTTCTCATATATATGGGGAATGTTTCGTATCAAAGCATTTTTATAGGAAATATGAAAAAATGTGAGCTGGATAATATGATTATATAGATTTAGATGGACTTGAGTGACCAAAATCAAAAGAAGAATCCTTAAGGGTTAGCTTGTTAGTGCCCTCTAGATTTGTCCTTGGCTCCTATGATACTTAAAATTTTTATTATTAGATAAATTAAATAAAGGCTAATTCCTCTACATTTACTTGTGGTTCTTCCTTTACAAATATGCACTATTCTCCCCATTTTCAAAAAACTCACTTGGTTCTGCATTTCCTTCTAATTATTAACCTCTGTTTTTCCTTCTTTTCTCAAACTCTTTGAAAAAGCTGTTTAATCAATGCCTTCTCTTTCACTTCACCCTCTGTTTTATCTCCTGTAATCTGGTTTCTGAATGTATCACTCACTCAACCAAAACTATTCTCATCCAAGTTAACTAACTGATAATTAACTCCTCTCCCTGTCTCTCTGTCTCTGTGTTTCTACTCTGTCTCTGTCATTTTCTTTCTCTGTCTCTGTATCTCTGCCCCCTCTCTCTGTTTCTCTCTTTCTCTCTCTTTTCTCTCCCTCCCTCCCCTGCTCTTACTCCTTTCTGTCCTCCCTCTCTCTCCCTAGCCATTTTTCCCTTCCTCTGTCTCTCTTCTTTCTTTCTTCCTCTCTCTTTCCTCTTTCACTCCTTCTCTCCATTTCTCTCTCTCTCTGTCTTTGAGTGTGTTAGAGGACATTAAATCTCCCTGTTTTGCTTAGAAGTGCAATGTATGCTTGTGTCCCATCTTCATAGTAAGTTTGACTTACTCCATTTCCAGTCTGGCTGATTCCCCCCTCCCTTAGACAGCTTGATGACTTTAGTCACACAATAGCTTAGAATTTCCAAGCTCATCTATCTGCCAGATCCTGTCTCCCCAGTAGGAAGGATGACAGAGAGGTCCCTCCACCTGGCTGTCCCAATGATTTTTTAACTACCAAATCTAATGGTAGTTAGACCATTTCTCAGTTCTCATCCTTCTTAACCTTTGATAACTGTTGATCATCCTCACCTCAGGTGGTCTCTCCTGATTTTCTTATCTACCTTAACCAATCATCCATCTCCATTACTGATTCATCATTATTTAGAAGATATGTTTTTGTTCTTAGAGATTAATTATGATTTTCTATTGTATAGAAATACCAATTAGTAGAAGTGTTATTTTAATATAATATCAAATAGCAGTTCATATCCTATATTTAGGATAAATGTATACATGGTACTCTGTTCTTTATTATAAAATAGCCAACCTTGCTACATATGCAGACACACTGACATAGCACATCTGATAATAGCAGCTTTGGACACTTACAAGAGTCTTTCACAAAATAGGCAGACTACTAATGCAAAAAAAAAAAACACATAGTTAGGCCTTCTTTTCTAATCTGCTTTTACTCATATAGGGGAAGCTTTACACTCTCTCTTTAAAAAAATGTTTTTTTTGCTTCCATTCATAATTGAAGGAAATGGTAAATTTCAGTTAGTGGTTAGTGAAAATAAAGCTGTGGTTTTTTTTTTTTCCCATTCAAGTTCATAGACCCCTTTAAATCTAATCATGGACCTTAGATTCAGAACTCCTGCTTAAAAGACTTACATCAGATACCCAGAAAAAAGTACCTGAGGGGATATGGTTTGGAGAGATGAAGTCCAAAAGATATTACCAGGCTTTAGCCACCCAGGGATTGTCAATGTGTTTTAGGTAACCTTGTCCCAAAGTAAATGACAATGGCCAGAGGAAGAAGGTCAAATGACAGATAATAGGGGGTGTTAGATACTAAGAATTTCGGCAAATCCAAAGTAAGGACAGTCCACCCTATTAAAGGTTTTGGCCCTTAAATAAGTTTTCACTTTCGGGACTATAGCAAAGCACTAAAAATGTTGATTATATTATTTTTATCATTTCAAACCTACTATTCTCTATTTCTATACTGTTTGTGTAAATAACTGAACATAATTCCCATTAGTTTCAAAAACATTTACAGTGATTCTCACCTCCATGAAATTTAAAGCACATTTTTTTTACTAGAGTGAACTTAGTTTTTATTTGGCACATGTTTCCTAATTATTTTTAGAAAGTTGTTTATTATTTTGTTTATAAAGATCAAATATATGGAATCCATTAAGTAAAATATAAATTCTGATGAAAACATAAAACATTGTTCATTAAATGCCTAAATATCCTCAGAACTGTTTCAGATTTCAGTGCCTGAAGAACCAGTAATTTCAACACTTCACATGTTTAAGTCATAAAGGAACTCAAACTTTTAAACAAATCTATATATCATTGATGTGGTCAATGATTAATAAACTCCGTTGATTTGTCATATACCCTCAAATTCACCAAGCTTTAAAGATGAAAAGGGCCAGGAATTACAAATAATAAACTATTGTCTTTGTTAATTCCCATTTAATACTGTGTCTTTTTGGACAACGAACATGAAACTTATTCTTTTCAAATAAATTCATGTTAAATAAACTTTGCTGATAGTTGATCAGAATTCATTGAAGTAGTCTTATACTAAACTACTGGGAGAGAAGACCATAGACTGCCATCAAGTTGCAAAACCCACATGTTTGTTTGAAGATTTCTCTTGACATTTGCCTTAAAAGTACAAATTCAGGGTATTTTTGTTAAGTAACTAATAATAATAATAGCTAGCATTTATATAATGCTTTAAGAGTAGCATAATCCTTTATATATCTTATTGATCCTTACAACAATCCTATAAAGTAGAAATTATTTTTATACTCATTTTTATAAATAAAGAAAATTAAGTTTGAGAAGAGAATAAATAAACATTTGTATAGCACCTACTATGTGCCAGGCAGTGTAATTTAGTGCTCTACAGTGTAATCATTTGAACCTCCCAGCAGCCCCAAGAGGTAGTTATTGCTATTATCCCCATTTTAAGTTGAAGAAATTGCAGGAAACAGAGGTTAAGTGACCTGCCCAGAGTCACACCAGTAGTAAGTGTTTGAAGCAAGATTTGAACTTGAATATACTTGACTCAAAGTTCAATACTTGATACACCACCTAGTTTCTTGTTGTTTCCCCCCCAAAAAAACAGAATCTGTAGAAAATGCATAGGAGTGACAAAGAAACAAATTTAGGTTTTATATTAGAGAAAAAACTTCCTAATCACTGGAATTATCCCAAAGAGAAAGGTACTGCTTTGAAAAGTGATGGACTCGGGGCAGCTAAGTGGCACAGTGGATAGAGCACCAGCCCTGAAGTCAGGAGGACCTGAGTTCAAATCTGGTCTCAGACATTCCCTAGCTGTGTGACCCTGGGCAAGTCATTTAACCCCAATTGCCTCAGCAAAAAGCAAAAAAGAAAAAAAAAGAAAGAAAGAAAAGTGATGGGCTCCCTTTTACTTTAAACAACATAGAGTATGTTGTAGAAGGGAATATTTGAGGGACATGGAATGGATTAGATGGCCACTAAAAATCCCTTGTAACTAGTTTTGAGATTCTATTACACAAGTAATGATAGGATTAATGCTAGAATTCAGATTCTTCAACTCCTAATCCATTGCTTTTTCCATGACTTTGGTTTTTTTAGGATAAACTTACTAAAATTTCATAGTTTTCTATGTGACTCATGTGAAAAAAACATGATTTGCATAGCTGGCTATTCTTGATCATAAGTATGTTTCTTATATACACTAGGCTACTCCTTATCTGTCCTGAACAATTTAAATCACATATTCCTTTAAATCATTATGCATTGCCACAGTTCTTACACAAATAGAGGTGAGACATGGCCAAATGTGGTTTGGTTTCACAAAATAGTCATTAACCTAATAGAACCAAAAGTTTCCATTGCACATTCTGGTAAAAGATTTCAGTGGGCAATTCAATTATGTGGCTAAGTCACTTGGCAGACCTCAAATGCTCTTAGTTTGCTCTTGGGGAAACTATTTTAGTTTTAGTTTTTCTTATCATGGAGTTAAGACTGTAGTCTGTAAACAAAAGAAATATGCATTGCATATTTTTGTCAGTTTTTCTAAACGTTCTTCAATTAGCATTATTATCCAATATAAGATCTGGTGTTTCAGCTCTCATTTGCTGAGAAATAACTGCCATGCAGATATGTCAAGTATAATGGAGGAAAGATCACCATCTGCTGACCATTAGCCACCACTGCATTTTCCCATTTCTTTTCAGAACAGTATTTAGGAAAATCTATTAAAATATATGACAGAAGCCCACTTTCCTGAATACAACTTTCCAAATAAACACGATATCCAATGTAGTTATGTTTAATTAATCCATATGTCTATTATCTTTTCTCCCACCTTCCTATTAGCCATCCCCATTCCACTCCAGCATAAAAATAATATTTAAAGTATACTTTATTGACATAGAATTTTAATAAGCTAATGTCTAGTAACTCCAAATCTCTTATATTTTCTTTGGAAAAAAAATCTTTGTCCGTTCATCAACACATAGCAATTTGCTATCTGGGCATGTTCTGTGCAATGATAAAAAAATCACTCGCTCATTTGAAAAACTGATACTGATCTGCATTAGTAGAAGGAAATTTCTTACCAGGAGTTCGCTGTAAAAATGAAATCATAGGGATAGGCCTTGAGATTTTAGTTAGGGAAATGAATTTTTAAAATCAGGGCTATTTTTATTGAGAGAATATTAGAGACATGTGTGTATATGTATTTTATGAAAAGAATTAAGTAGTGAGACTTTACAGTTGCCTGCAACCATTTTCATTGTTGATAATAACTTTATACAAATATAAGCTTCATACTTTTATAATCCATTCCCATTTCTATTACTCATTAGAAAGGCCAACCTACTCTTTTCCATAACTATTTTTCTTTTTCTTATTTTCTAAAATTAAATGTTTATTATGTACTCAGTACTAGGCTGTGTTCTGGATGAACCAACAATATTACTCCTGATAAAAAAAATTGTTCTATTCCATTGAATAGACATATTATCTCACCATTCTACAAAAAAAAAAAAACAACTTGTTTCAAGGAATTCTGATAATTTTCCTGTTGGCAATTTGTATTCTTTGTATCTTGGCCTTGAATTTAAATCTAGAAGGGAACTTACAAGTCTAATGCTTTCATCTTAAAGATGAGGAATCTTAGGCCCAGAAAATAATTTGCCCTAAATAATAGCATAATTAGGTTTAGACCTCAGATCCTGAACTCATAATTTAGTGTTCTGTCCTTGTTTTCCTTACTGATGCAATTGCCCTATTGTGTTTTGTGTACCATCTTTAAGATAGTTTATTCTTGTCTTTTGCTTTTATGTTACTGCTGTTTATCTTTAAATGATCTTCCTTTTGAACAAACAACACATTTAAGCAAAATCCACCTTCAAAATAACCATATCTGATAGCATAGAGCACAGTTTCATAATCAGTTTTCTAGAATCAAGCTTGGTCTTCCAAATAACTAAAATCTGACTGTCTTTTAGCATTTTTTTCTTTAACGTTTGCATTGTCTTTTCTATATATTTTATATTTATATTTTTCTGATTGTGCTTGTTTTGCTTTCTATTAGTTTATATACATCTTCCTATGTTTCAATGAATTTCTTGATTTCTCCCTTTATTGAATTCTTGTCTTGTTTCCAAGTTTCTGCTACCTCCATGAAGTGTTGCTATAAATCCTTTGATTTTTGTAAAAATTTTCTCTGCCTTTGAATGTATTCTTTGTAGGGAATTTTTATATCAAAATGATGTCATTTATTGACTTTTCTTGAATAATTCCAAATTGTTTTCCCAAAAAGTTATATCAATTCACAGCTCCTCTAACAGTCTATTTATTTGTCCTTTATCCCTCTAATATTGACTATTTCCACACACACCCATATTTGTCACTCTGAGAACTGTGATGTGAAAACTCAGTTTAGTTAACATTAGGAGCGTTATTATGAAATAATAGCTGTTGATAGTTTGAATTTTCTAAACTATCTTTGATCCCCTGTCTAATGGGGGGGGTGTTGCAAGTCTTATTTGCTTGTGTCAATTCCTTATATAGCATAAATATTAGATTCTTATCAGATATTTTGGGTAAAGGTGTTTTTTTTCTTCTATCTTCCCCAAACCCTCTCCTGTAGGACACCAGTGGAAAAACTTGAGATGACTTTGATGATGGTCCTAAAATATACACGTACAGACAGGATCTTTCTCCTAATTCCTTGCCATTCTTCCATCTCTTTTCTTATAATACATATTTATTTAAAAGGGATTTTACCTATAAATCCATCCCTTGGATTATAAATTTAAGACTTAGAGATAAGTCTTGGAGATTGACAAAAAAAGGTGGTTTTATAAAATGGTTCAACTTAGCCTTGCAATTCCTATTCCTTCTATATAGTCTTCCCCTTAATATTCATTTTTGCTAAAATTGACCTAGGCCACAAAGTCTACCTCATCCCACACACATAGTGATTCAAGAATCTCAATCTGTGGGTAACAAACATTACATGTCTAGGTGCTTTGACACCTGGGGTGCCTTTAGGCATCTAGTTTTCTTTTTATGTTTTTCTCCACTCTGACCATTGATTGATTTGCATAGTTTTTAAGATTGGCTAAATAGCTACATGCAGAATTAATGCTTCTGGGCACAGCTTCAAGCAGAGGCATTCTAAACACATCTCTTCTTCTCTCCCTTGTGCCCCTCAACACCACATAAACAGCCTAATTATTTCTTCTTTTAAATAAAAAGCTCTTTGAATTGGAAAAGAAATCAAAAATTTATTGTTTACATAAGGCATGTAATACCTCACTTCTTCTTCTAAACATACAATATAGTTGTATCCCCTGTACTTTGCACAAGGTCTATCATAGTAGGGACTTAATAAATAATGTTGATTGATTAATTGAGTTATTCTGTTTTATAATTTTTTTTTAAATATGACCTCCAAGAACCACAATTATTGCCTACTTTTCTTTCCTCACCCAAATTACATCAGAGAAAATATCATTCTTTCTCTTGGACCTTAGGTACCTTAGTACTTAGTACTAATTTCATTAGTGTTCATTGATTTCCACAAGAACCTTCCATGTTTTCAGTAGAGAGCTTAATAAATTTCTGTGGTTGAAACACAAATCAGAAGCACATGGTCAAAACCTTCAGGTAGGAGCATCTCCAAACCTAGCTGAGTTGTTCCTCAGTCCTTGGAAGACATAACCATGGATTTAGAGCACTAATTACATCAAGAAATATGTGCTTTTCAACATCATGTAGGCTTCAAAAGCTACCTATCTATATAATATCAAAAATACATAACTTGCAAATGATTACTATCAGTAGATATATATTGAGCATATACTATATGGAAAACACTGTGGTAGAGTCTAGGTTTTTGCTTCTTGCTCTGTCTTCAGCTAGACAAGTGACTTAAACTCTCTGGATTTCTGTTTTCTAATCTATAAAATGAGATGATTGGACTGGATGATCTCTAAAGTTCTTTGTAATTGTAATTCTTGTGATTTTAAGCAATTATTAATTAGTATTTATATACACCTCCATGTAGGTACTTTGCTAGTCACCAAAGACACCAAAATAGAATAGTCTTTTCTTTCAAGGAGCTTACATTCTAATTCTTTTGGGAGAAAGTAATAGTGTTTTTCTGTGTTGCCATTAATAATGTAATATAATAATTTGTGTTTATATGGGACTTTAAGGATTTCAAAGTACTTTATGTATATTATAATATTTGTGATTCTCACATTCTGTGGAATTGGTGATATTATTATCCCCATTTTAAACCTAAGAAAAATGAAAAACACGGATGAAGTAAGTGAGTGACTGGTCCTATATCAAACACTTTGGTCCTATGTCAAACACTCTGTAAGTGTATAAGACAGGATTTTAACTCAGATCTTTTTAACTCTTGAGTAATCCATTCACTGTGTCACCTAACTGTCATTGTTGCTGAGTTCTCCTCTGAAATGAAAATTTGAAAATAAAAGTGTTTGTAAGAGGTATAACTAGAGGTATAGAAAATTGAAATACAAAGGCATAAAGAGATATTTTTATAAATATATTTAAATATTCACTATTTTTAGTCAGTGACACTTTATAAGAAATCAGGGTACTTTAAGGATAAATTTAAAAGTAAGCATAATGCCAAAAACAGATATAAAAATTACATTATAGTATAAAACACTATGATAAAGCAGTAGTACAAGTGGAGGATGAAAAAGAGTAGAGCAAGGATCCCCCCAAAAAATAAATTACTAACTTTGTTCTCAGAAGGCTTAGAAATATGATGAGAACTACTTACCCCATATTTAATTCTTACTAACTGATAAAACCAAGGGAATTTAAGGAGGAAGCAAGGTCTCCTGAATTTTAGGAAAATAAAAATAATTACAAAATGTTTAGAAAACTGATATGCATAATCACTTAGAAGGGCATTGTAAAAGGGAAAATGCCTTGGTGGATAAGAAAATCAGAAGAGCAAAAAATTCTGACAGTGAAATCATAATTAATCCCTTTGACAACTGGGAGATACCAGAGACTTGGTTGCCCTATCGAAGCTCTTTTAAGCTCAGATTAAGAGAGAGACAGAGAAAGAGAAAATGCTCAAAAATGAAAGAGAAACACATAACAAAGTGTTAGCACAGAACTATAATCATAGTTGGCAGAAAATTTAAATATTCAGCAAAAGTTTGCAAAAAGTACCAAGGGGAAAATAAAATCCTGTTTAAAGCAAGAAAGAGATCTACTTTGAAAGGTAAAGGAGAATAAAGGGTATAAATTGTGTAATGGTAATAGACAACAGAGAAGAGGCTAAACCATTTATTTCTACCTCTCTTTCATGGAAAATTATTTTCAAAATGAAAAGAACAAATATGGAAGACATTGAATACCAAAAGAAATTAAGAGAGAAGAGGAATACCTTGGAGCTTTAAATGAGTTCAAATCTATTTGCCCAGTGTTTTTTTTTTTTTTCGTTAAAGGTCAGCATGGAAACAGTGAAATAAGTGAGTAATTTCAGTATACATTACCACAATGCCAAAGATGTCTAGTTGAAGGCTAGCTGACTTTGTCAAAAGGAACATCATATTTACGTTTTTTTAATTAAACCTTTTTTATTTGCAAAACATACGCATGGGTACTTTTTTATCACTGACCCTTGCAAAGCTTTCTATTACAAAATTTTCCCTCCTTCCCCCCACCTCCTCCCCTAAATGGCAGGAAGTCTAATACATGTTAATTATGTTAAAATACTTGACAAGTTGAATATGTGTATACATATTTATACAGTTATCTTGCTGTACAGGAAAAATCATGTCTACAAGAAAAAAAAACCTGAGAAGGAAAACATAGTGCAAGCAAATATCAATAGAGAGGATGAAAATGTTATGTTGTGGTCCACATTCATATCCCTCTCTCTGGGTGTATATAGCTTTCTTCATCACGGAACAACTGGAACTAGTTTGAAACATCTCATTGTTGAAGAGAACCAGGAACATCATATTTACAAAGCAATATACTGATCTTATATTTATTTTCAGGATGCTTGGGCAAGCTTTTCATTTTTCTAACTAACTAGGATTTGTTTTAATTGAAACTAATAGCTTTGCCACTGAGTCCCAAAAGCTCAGATGTGGCATTGCTGCATCTTAATTTCTATTTAGCTGCATGAATATAGGAACATCTGCTTTGTGGCAGATGGCATATAAAGCACAATCTCATTTCATGCAGTTTTAATTATTTATTATTCTTCATTAAAATCAATAAATAAATATTTATTAATCACTTACTCTGTACAACCAGCCACTATGCTAAGTGCTGAGGATCCAAAGACAAAAATTAAACAAATTCTGCCCTCAAGGAGCATATATTCTATAAGGAGAAAGATGTACAGATAGTGTGTATACACAAGGCACTTTGGATGGGAGTAGAAGTACTAGTAGCTAGGGGAACAAGAAAGACTTCACATAGTAGGTAGTACTTGAGATAAATTTTGAAGGAAGCTAGACAATATGAGTCAGATATGTAGAGGAATAGGATACCAAGAATAGGAGAAAAGACATAGAAATAAGAGATAGAATGTATGTGATCAGAAGTAACCCGAACAATTTAGATTGACTTGCTAGGGAATGGAGGGAAATAACAAATCTGGAAAAGTAACTTGTAACAAGGTTATGAAAAGCTTTAAGAAAGATTTTATTATACTTTTTTTATCCTGAAGATTAAGTGAGTAGAAAAGCATAACTTGTAGAACTTATACTTTCAGAAAGTTACTTTGTAAACTATCTGAAAGATGTGTTAGAGAAGGGAAAGAGTTAAAGCTGGAAGACCAAATAGAGGACTTTAGCAATAATCAAGAACAAAAGTAATGACAATCGGGCAGCTAGATGGCACAGTGGATTGAGCACCAGCCCTGAAGTCAGGAGAGCCTGAGTTCAAATTCAGCCTTGACACTTGACACTTACTAGCTGTATGACCCTGGGCAAATCATTCAACTCAAGTTGGCTTGTCTGGGGGAAAAAAAATAATGAGAACCTGAACTAAGATTGCAAAGGAACTAGTAGATGGCAGTGAAGGGAGAAAGGGACAGAATATATGAGAAATAATACTCTGCAGAGTAAGAAATTACAAAATTTAGCAACTAATTGAATATGTGGCAGGAGAGAAAGTAAGAAATCAAGGAATCAATTGATTATTAAAAGGATAATGCACCTCTGATAGAAATAGGGAAAAATAGTGAGTTCTACTTTGAATTTGCTGTGATTCAAAGTTTGAGTTTGAGGAAATTCTAGAAGCTGCATTTCAAAATGTCCATTAGATAGCTAGTTATATGAGACTAGAGCTCAGGAGAGAGAATAGAGATGAATATATAATTATGAATAAAGATGATGACATCTTTATAGGAATGATAATTAAACTTATGGAATCTGTTAAGGGCCAAATGAGATAATAGAAAGAAAAGAGAAGAGGGCTCAAAGCAGAACCTTGAAATACATTCATAGTTGGTGGGCATGATGTAGGTAATAATCCAACAGGGACGCCAAAAAAATGGTCAAAGAATAAAAAGAAAGACTGGAGAATGTCTAAAATGAGATGGTTTACAATGTCAATTGCTCTAAAGACATCAGAAAGAATGTGAATTGAGAGATTTGACCAGTTGAATGATCATTGATTGTTTTGAAGAGCAGTTTCCATAAAGGGATAAGGTCAAAGTTTAGAAGAGAGTGAGAAAAGAGAAGTAGAATAGATGGCTTTTTTTTTTTTCAGGAGTATGAGAAAGTGGAGAGAGCTAAAGAACAATAGCTGGCAAATATGCTAGCATATATCAAGTGAGTAAGATATAAGGGATTCAGAAGAGAGACTAGTATAGAGTTTTACTGGTTTACTGAGGGATGACATTTTCTGATAAATGCATGTGATGAGTAATATGTTGTGTTAAAAGTTTAAAAATGGGATCAAGGACAAATGAACTTTTTAAAAGGTTCAAGTAAAAAGAAATCATTTTTTTCTGCTATAAAGTATATGGCTGCTTGCTTAACTTCAGAAGTCAAAGGAACACACTTAGAACTAGAAGCATAATTTTTTTTCTTACTTAAAAAGATAAAAAAAGCTTAAAAAAACACTTGCTTAAGAGAAAAAGAATGACATTTTCAAATTTAATCAGAAATCAGCTAATCTTGAGAAATCCACTGAGGCTGGATAGAAGAAAGTGTTCTTGATATGTGGAATGCAGAGAAACTTATGAAATGATCCATCCCACCAGTCATACATCACAGGTAAATTTCTGAGTCCTGTACATGGCTTTAAAGAAAGAGTACAGAATCTCCTTCAACAGCCTACTTTAGTATTTAATATAGTCCTTAGCAGCAATTCTTGTGTTGTTTTTCCTCTTGTTCTTTTTTCATTTGAGAGGAAAAACAGCTGGTTACAGTCTTCTGTTAAAACCCTTTCATTCCCACTCGAGGACTAATGTTATCTATTCATTTTTAAAAGGAAATGTTTTTCTTCCTTAAAAGTCATTTCTGCTTGCATGGATATTGAAGATTGCTTGTACCTAGCAATTTTGTCTGCTATCCAGGAGGGAAAAAAGCTTCCCTTCCAAATGATTGTCATATATCAAAATAAAGCAGCCAAAAATGGGAAATGTTTGACAGAAGCATGCTCAGTCTGGACTGATAAAATTGTTCACCACTTCAAGGTCATGTTGAAAAGCTTTTCAGCCAGAGATAAATCTCTATGACAATGGTGGACAGCAGTTTTCTTTTATTCCTCACAAGAAATTGAGCTCTAAGTCTGCCTATGTGCTTAATAGTATAAAGGAAATCTTTCTTTCTGTTGATAAAGTAGGAAATACATATTTAAAAGAAGCAATTGAATTAATTCAAGTGGGACCTAATTGCTTGTGTGGTAGCATTGAGAAACCAGATTTTAAGAGAATATGTGAGCAAGCATAACTATTGAGATTCTTGGATTAGAGAAAAATAATCAACATAAAATTATAACTTAAGTTGGGTGGCCAGTAAGGTCCAATGGATAGCCCCTTGGATGTGGACTGAATCAGGGAACTGGTTCACATCTTTATTCTCCAAAGCCACCTGTGTGACTTTCAAGTCATTTTCCTGTCTCAGACCTCAGTTTCCTCTTCTGAGGTAAAAAGGGGAGAAATAAATGACTCTTAACGTTGCTCCTAGTTCTAAATCCATGTTACTCTGACATCTGAAATTAAGTAAGCAAATAACAGATAAATAGTTTATAGGAAATATAGGATGCCAACAAATTATCCTGTTATTTCTAAAATTAGCTTTAGAATAAAACTGAGTTTATAGAGAAATGTTTGGTCTATACATTATCACGTTCCACTTAAGAAATTGCATGAATATATTTTAATAAAAGGAAATGCTAATTTTTATTATTTTAAAAATATTTTATTCCTCCCAATTACATGTAAAAAAATTTTTTAATATTCTTTTTTTTAAGGCTTTGATTTCCAAATTCTCTTTTTTCCTTCTTCCCTAAGATGGAAAACAATCTGATACAGATTATACATGTGTAATAATATAAAATATATTTTCACATTAAAGAAGAAAAAATTGGACCAAAAAAAATTAAAGGAGGAATAAAAGTAGAAAAACAGTATTCAGATGCCACCAGTTCTTTTTCTGGAGAAAGCTAAGCATTCAACTTTATTATCAATGAAAAGACTTTACCTTGGAAATTTACCTAATAAGATAAACACCGCCACCTAGTGACTTATGTTGACTTCTAGGCACTCTCCCTCAGAATTTTTTGTCATGGATATTGTGTCCCTTTGGCAGTCTAGTGAAGCTTACAGGCCATTTCTGGACAAAATGTTTTATATGCATAAAATAAAATGCTTGAGGTTACAAAATATACTAAATATATGAAAATAAAGATTATTTTTTCCACAAACAAGTTCAAAGAAAGATCCCCTGAAATCTATCCATAGTAAACACTGTCAATAAGCATTTATTGTTTGATATGTTCAAGGCACTGCCCTAAGTTTTGAGGATACAAAGAAAGAAAAAAGACATTTTGTGCCCTCAAAGAATTCACAGTCTAATGAAGGAGATAGCACATAAACCACTGTACACACAAGATATATTTAAATTGGAGGTAATCTTAGGCAAGGGTGGGGAACCTTTTTTCTGCTAAGGCCATTTGGATATTTATAACATATTTGCAGGTTATACAAAATTATCAACTTACAGAACTCAAGCAGTAGGAGGTTATTCTACTTAGCTTTCAGCTCATGTTTGTCTATAATTGCCTTAGCAAATGGTTTTTGTGGTCCTTTTATGACCAACAGGCAGAACGTTCCCGACCCTGTCTTATTGGGACAGCAGTAATATTGAGTGGGATTGAGAAAGATCTGTAGGGGAAGATAGGCTGTTTGTTAGGCTTTAAAAGAAGTCAGAAGAGACATATAAGAAGGGAAAGTATTTTAGACTTTTTTCCAGATTACTTGGAAAGTTGATGAACCCCAGGCTAGGTACCCCTATAACTAGAAGGAATATGACTCTCCTTCAGAGAATTATACTTGAAAGAAAGTGTGACTCCAAGACTTCCAATCCCTGGGACTTATTTTAAAAATCCATTTTCCTATAGAGTTAGCTGTTAGTGCAGTGGATGGAGTGAAGTGCTGGGCTTGGAAACAAGAAGATCTAATTCAAATTCATTTTCAGACATTTATTAGCCATAGGCTAATTGGGCAAATTGCATAACCTCTATTTGCCTTAGTTTCCTTAATTATAAATGCTGACAATACCAGCTTCTACCTCAATGAGATCAAATCTCCTGAGCATCAAATGAGATAATATTTGTAAAATGTTTAGCACAGTGCCAGACATACTGTAGGTGCTATATAAGTACTCATCTCCTTCCCTTTGCACTATTTTTCTTTGCATCTATTTTTCTTCTAGCTCTACCTAAAATTCTATCCCTCCCTTTTTCCACTCAAGGTTTAGGACTCAGATTTAGAATGGGGGTACTTCACAAAAATCCTTTTATTTATGTGAAGAAATGGAGGATTCATCCCAAGTCATCCAGCTTGTAGTTGGGAGAATGGTGATTCAGACCTGAAGATTCTGATGACTATCCCAATCATCTTTTCATCATAGCCTGCTTCACTAACTTTTGACTAATATAAAAAAGATTAGTTAATCAACATGGGGATATAAGAAAACTTAAAATCCTTCTAGACTTCATACAGTAGATAATCAGGGAAGGGAACAAAGTATAAAAAAGACATGGAATGCAAAAAAATAGAAAATTAAAAATAAATGAGAACAATTAATTTCATGTAATTTTCATGTTAATATAATTTATATTACCCGAATCAACACAGTATTTATCCTTCCCATATTTACTAAGTTCACCACCCTTTCCTAGAAGGAAATTTTTGGATTTATTTATTTAATTTTCACATTAAGACATTTGAGATTTTCTTTGAGTCACATATAAAGGGATTTCGGGGTTAATGGCATTTATTTTTTCAGCTGTCTGAAAGTGCTTCAGAACAAACCCATGGCTCAGTCAAACAAGGTAGTTCTAACAGTGTCCTTTTCTACTCATGTCCATAACAAATCCATTCTAAACTTTCTAGTAGTGATTAGTTTAGGTCAGAATCAGTTTCAGAACTCAACAAATGTCTCAACCTAAAGAACATTTATGAACTCTAAGAAACATTTGACTTAACTCCCTTTCCTGTGAAAGAACCATTATTCTTTTTGTAGCTGGGTGGCTCATGGCCTGCTAATTTGCACATCTTCTTTCAGTCACTGGAGACCTTTTCCTCTGTGTTAGCTGTCACAAAGCTGTCATCTCAGAAACAAACCTTCAGCCTCAGCATATAAAAGAATTCATCCTCAAAGAAGACTACAATAATTTTGGTGTGCGTCCACCAGATGGTAGTAGAGAGTCATAGTTTAGAGTATCAAAATGGTTTTGATTTTAGGAGAGATCCCCAATTTTGTTACTTTTCAAAGCTAGCCACAACTTTAAAGGAATGGATAGCTTCAATAACAAATCTAAAATAAAAATAAATGTTTTGTTCTTCCAGAACAATAAAAGGGTTTTCAGGACTAATTCTCTGACATTATTCACGACTGTCATTTTTCTTCCTATAAATTTATTTTTCTTAATTCAGTCTCATGTCTTCACTTTTCTCTTAGATACCAGTTTCTTTTTTAGCATGCAAAAGCCATCTTAATAAGTGCTTTCTGAACATTTAGTCATTTTTTATTCCAATAAAAAGGTCTACAATTTGCTCTTACTTTCCCCAGAAAGCTTCTTTTACAGTTGCCCTCATCCTCAGAACAACTCAAAAATAGCTTTCACGTGTTCTCTGGAGATTTGTAAGGAGGAAAGGGAGAGTGAAAAGTTCTGGGAAAGTCAGTAGGATAGGGTGAAAATCCTTCCTGTCATACAAACTGACACTGTGTGGGCAAGTCATGCCTTAGGCATGACGATTATTTTGGGTTCCCAAGCAGTTGCTGGTTTTCTCACCAAGGAGTCTGATGTACTAACTAGGTACACGAACATAGACATACACTGCTTAGAGAGAGACAAAGACCCAGAAAGAAAGAGAGACAATACAGAGGTAATACATCCACAGATGGATGGCAAGCCAAACAAGATGAAGAAATCAGAGCACCCCAAAGGAAAGATAAAAGGAAACATGTTCGAGGCAAACTGAAACACAACCATTTCCCCTTAGGTTTTGATAGAGACCAACCAGGATTCTTAGCCCAAGAACTTTGGAAATCTTCACCACAGCAGCAGCTATTGATCAATTGGCAACAATAGGCAAGACAGGCTCAAGAACCCTAGAAGGATGACTCCCTTGGACCCCAATCTGTTCCAGCTTAGCCCTCACAGCCATTTGCTGGGGGAAGTGGTTTCTGTGGAGAAAGGGTCAGCCATCCCATAAATTGTGACTTACAGGGCAGGCAAGCTAGACCCCCCAAAAAAGTAGGGTACCTTGAGGGAGCGATAGGAGTCAATATGAGCCAGATAGGTCAAACCAACATCACCTTGATCACCATTTCCCCCCCAGCGTGGTGGAGATAGCCTAGCACTGAGAGCCTTTTATAGGAATGGTGCCAGCCCTTGATTACAGCCATTCCTCCTGAGAAGCAGCCCTGGGAAAAAGCTTGCCCAACTGTTTTTGCAGGTACTATAGCCAAATGCACTGAAGATCCAGAATACGAAGTTCTCATTACCAAAGGTCTTAACACAGATTGTTCAAATCATAGACTGATATGATCTTATTAGTGAAAATGCTACCTGAGAAGAGGCATTAACATCTGCTTTATCACTGCACCTCAAGGACCCCATAGGGCTTTTCCATTGGACTTACAGCTGAAACCTTCTATGTGTTTGCCCCCTGCATTAGAACATGAGCTTCTGGAGAACAGAACCTGTTAAACTTTTCTATTTGCATTCTTAGTACTTCGCTCATTGCTTCACACAGAAGTACTTAGTAAGTATTCATTCATTTGCACATCAACCCTTCATTCTAAAGTTTCTATGAATTGTCTTTTTTTTTAATAAAAATGGAGAATATCCCCTTTCCTCCTCCCCCACAAATCTGTGCACCAATCCCTGATTAAAAACCATTCTAGTTATTTATTAAGCAGTTGCTATTTGTAAAGATCTTTTTCTTAACATCCTAGTATAGAAGACATTTCTTTCATTGGTTCTACTAAAAAAGAAATACAAGGCCTGTGCAAAGTACTGTACAAAAATCAGTATAAAACCAGTATTCTTCCTTTAAGGAACTCATGAATGAGTTGAGGAGATAAAATGGCTAAATTAATAATTAACAGTATGAGTCTATAAGTGCTAAGTTAGTCATTCAAATCAACAAATTAATCATATATTTCCTAATTTTTCAATATTTGCAATTTTTGCCTAATATAAAAAAGATTAGTTAATCAACATGGGGATATAAGAAAACTTAAAATCCTTCTAGACTTCATACAGTAGATAATCAGGGAAGGGAACAAAATATTTGCAAGGTAATATGTCAGACACTAAGAATATAAAGATATATTAACATAGAAGCTTTTATTAAGTTTCTAATTAGGAGATTTTATGTACACACAATCTGTTAAAAACAAGAGTGTGCAAAGGAGAAGTTCAAGGAGCAATATTTATAAAATAATACAGGGAAAAGAAATCATTTAAATTTTGGAAACAGCAAAATGAAGGCAAAGTTTTGTGGAAGAGGTGACCCTGAAGGCCCGAGTTTGACATTGAAGGAAGGAAAGGACCTAAACAAAAATAGATAAGAAAACCGTTTTACATTAGGATTATCTTGTGAGCAAAGGCATGGAATCAGGAAAGAATGGGACAAAAATGAGGGATAGAAAAAGTAGTTTGATGAGACTATAATGTGTGTTAATAGGAATAGATATGATAGAAAGGCTGAAAGGAACAAGTTTGGAATGAGCCAGAGAATTGGAGAGATAAGAGGGCCAGAAGTTTCTGGTAAGAAGGACCAATTTCTGAGTTAAGGATCTTGAAAGTAGAACAGTTTAAAGAGAGTGGTTTATGGCTAAAGTGAAACAGAGATGGAACAATCAATAAACAAGCATTATTCATTTATTCATTGTCTACTGTGTGCAAAGCACTGGGATTAGATGTAAAAATTAAATAGTTCCCTGCCCTCAAGAAATTTACAATTTGTAAAACTAAGTAGAGTGTGTGTGTGTATGTATGTATATATATATATATGTATATACATATACATACATACGCACATATATATCAGTGCATTACAAAGCACAAAGTAAATAAAAATCATGCAAATTTTAGAGAGGGTATAGGAGAATAAGTGCACTTATGTACTGTTGATGGAATTGTGAATCCATTCTATCCATTCTGAAAACTAATTTGAAACTATGCTCCAATGCTATTAAATTCTGTATACCCCTCTGAGCCAGCAAAACTATTATTAGATCTATATCCCAAAGAGATTTAAAAAAAAAGGAAAAGGACCCATATGTACAAAAATATTTATAGCAGCATAGGGGACATCTATCAGTGGGAAATGGCTGAACAAATTAAGATATTAGAATGATGAAATACCAAGAAATGATAAAGGATATAATTTCAGAAAAATTTGGGAAGACTTATATGAACTGATAAGAAATGAAGTAAACAGAACCAGGAGAACAATTTACACAATACCAAAAATATTGTAGTAATAATCAACTGGGTTAGTAATTCTGATAAACATAAATTACTAACTGAATTTCCAAAGGATTAATGATGAAAAATGCTGTCACACCCTCTTTCTTTCCTTTTTTTTTCCAGAGTGAAGGTGTGAATGCCTAATATATAAATATGCTTCACCTGAGTTTATATTAATAATGAATTTGGTATTTCTTGCCTTCTCAATGGATGAGATCAGAGTTAGGGGAAGGGAGAAAATTTGGAACTGAAAATATAATAAAATAAATAAGAATACAAAGTTTGCTTTGCCAGAAGGAAGGGACACTAGCCTAGGTCAGGAATTCCATAGTTTATAGAGCTTTGAGTAATGAGGAGTAGAATGAAAGTGGTATTTGAACTGAGAATCTAGAGATTCTAGGTGACTTAGATGAGGAAGGATTTTATGATCATAGGAGTTGGGAATAAGGAATGTAAGGACAATAAATTAGCAGAGTGGATATTGAAGTCTCTGAGAATGATGGTTGAAGTTCTCTGCCGTAGTTGTGAATAAAGGTATCCAGAAATTCAGTAAATAATAGCAATAAGCAAGGGGAGAGTTTGGCATAGTATAATGGCATCAAATTCAAAGGATGGGTTGTTGAATGATGGTAGCTAGGATAAGAATATTTTCTCAGGGCCAGCTAGGTAGTATAGTAGATAGAGCACCAGCCCTGAAGTCAGGAGGACCTGAGTTCAAATTTGGCCTCAGACACTTAACACTTCCTAGCTGTGTGACCCTGGCCAAGTCACTTAACCCCAGTTGCCTCAGGGGGAAAAAAGTTCTCTCAGAGGCTATAGGAAGCAAGAATTAAAGAAATTTTGGGGATATCTCAGATTAGGTAGAGGAGGTTATGTATTAAACATTATAAGTGGCTGTTAGGAATGTGCAATTTTCAGGGGAAAAACAGTTTTCAGTTAAGGGAAGCATGTAGACAGTGTCCAGAGGAAGAGTTCCAGAAATACATATATTCATGCATTCATATATACATATTCATAAACACATATGTAGAGATAATATATACACACTGTGTGTGTGTGTTTCAATGATGCACAAATTTTTAGAAGCATCATAGTGAGGGACAAGAATAGGAAAATAAGAAACTGTGATTGGGGTTGGGGGAAACTAGTATGGGACTGGGATGATTTAAGATTAGGCTATGAGTCAGCCTAATATGACTCAGCAGGAGTCAAAGCTCCTGCTCAGGGTAATGGATTGAGATGACAAAGTAGAGAAGTGGAAAGTTGAAAGATGAGTTAGAGGTGTTTATCTATGGGATTTTGATCCAGATCTCAGGCTTGCTTTCTATCCACTACAGCAAGCTACTTATCATTGAGCCATAGAGGAAGGAAAACACTGGGAAGAAAGAGGTGGTATTTGGAGAAACTCATAGTAACGTTGAGAATGTTAGTTTTATGATCCATTCAAGCCACTGCATAGATTTATCTCTCTCATGGATTTTTTTTTCTGATGGATTCACTTTGGAGGAAGTATGGTTGGGGATGAGAGCAGAATTGATGCTTACATAATCTAACTCTTCTAGTTCGTGTGTGTGTGTGTGTGTGTGTGTGTATAGATGTGTGTGTCTATATATAGATATGTATGTATATATACATATGTACAGAGAGATATTTTTTCATAGAGTATAGAAATTAAGATGAGAAAACCCTCACTTTTAAACCTAACAGTGTTTATATTTTTGCTCCCAAAATGAATGATATTTTACTATGCCATTAAGAAAATGAAATAAAGAGGCATCCTGAGGCATGACTGGAAAGCTTCCTTTGAGGTCAGAAAGCTCTTGGTGCAAGGCCCATCTGTGAAACATAGTGGCTATTCAATTCTGGTCACAAATTTCTCCCAGAGTCTCCTGAATCTAAGAACATAAGCAACTGCAGATACTTATATTACTAGATTTCAAAGTTCTCTATTTCAGTAGAATCACAAAATAAAAGAAAAAAACAACCACTAGATATGTGGTAAGAACATGTAAACTTTCTAAATCCCGAATTTCAGTGGCCTCCAGGGGCATTGTGAGTTGGAAACCTAGAAGATTTGAGTTTTACTCCTGAGACTGCAACTAACTTCCACTTTAAACTTGGCCAAATTATTTAACTGTGCCTTACTTAACTGTTTCCTTATCAGTAAGACTGCCAGTTGACTACTGATCTCCCAAAATAGGCAGCACAAAGCCTGATTGTACAGGAGCAGTGCAGCAAGTAGACCTTGAAACATGAAATCTTATATAGTTTCAAGAACTGAGCCCCTGCTCACCAGCTTGTGACTTCCAAATGTCCCTTTTTGGCAGCTGAACTTTATTTGCTGAAATAACTAAACAAATGTATTACTGGAATGTAAACTCAAGATAAATTAGGTTGCTGACATTGAAAGCTAACTTTTGTTTCCTTCATTATGAATGCTGAAGATTATTTTGAATTTTTATTTTTTGGTAGTAAGCTCAGTTCATTTTAAGAAGCAACTTTTGTAATTGCTCTCTGTGTGTATATGCATGTGTGTATGTGCACAAGGGTATTTATATTTATCATTTGGGGTTTTAAAAAAATACCATGAAGCCCTGGTATCTTCAAGAGGGAGAAATGAAAAGTGAACAAATTCCACATTTCCAGTTTCTTTGGATGTAGCTTACTAGAAGGATCTGTGATTTCCTACATGTAAGTGCTCTTAATACTAACAGTGACGCCTTTTTGAATGACATTGGCAAGGAAGGAACCAGTGAAGAAAGTGGGTAATGATATATGATCAAGGGGATGATATGGCCAAGAAATATGACCATCCCTGCTTATGTTGGAGTAGAAGTTAACATAGTTTGGTGTAGTGGATAGAGTACTGGTACTGGAGTCAGAAGGACCTGTGTTCAAATCCTGCCTTAGACATTTATTTGCTTTGTGACCCCAGGCAAGGCACTTAATCCTGATTGCCTCAAAAAAAAAAGTTAAGGAATTTGATTAATTTGGAAACAAAATTTTTAAGGAGAAATATTTGAGGAGAAATGAACAAGCAAGTTGAAGTCCCTAGTTATGAGACTAGGAGGAGTTGGTCAGGCTTAGTGACCTAAGTTCAAATCTTTTCTCTTACTTATTTATTACCTATAATGACCTTGGGCAAGGCACTTAATCCTTTAGGCCATTTCTTTCCTTCCTAGATAAATAAGAAGAGATAAACTAAAAGGCTTATATAGTTCCTTCTGATTCTAAATATGTGATCCTAGGAAATTAAAACTTATTTTTCCATTAGAAATGTTCCACCTAAGTATTTTTAATATTTAAGAAGAAAAGTATTGCTTGTATTGAAAATATTTACATTGTATAGTTTGGGAAGTACCACTGTAGTTAAGAAAAGCCACTAGAATTATTTCTTTGATAGAGGGTTAGGGTGTTAAAAATGCTAGCTAATTAAATCTTTCTGTGGTGTTGCTGGCTGGATTTGGAGAGAAAGAGACTCTTGGCAAGGAGGTTGTTTAGGAGAAACCCATGAAGAGAAGTGCCATATTTCAAGATTCTGGCAATGGATATCAGGAAGAAATTTTGAAGAAAAATCTACAACAGCTCAACCAGTTCTACACAGCAGCAAAGATTAAGGACCTACTCTGAGTGCTAAGACAAAAAGGGAACAATGACTACCTTCAAGGAGCCAATATTATTCTAGTGAACTGGATGAGGGAGGTGGGGAAAGTGAAATGCACTGAGATGACTATCTAGTTTTACATTTTTTTCTGGATAACTGAGAAAGGCAACAAATTTGTAAAATAGAATGAGCCCCAGTCCTAAATAACTAAAGCCTATTTTAATGCATTAGAACTATGTATGTCTGCACTACCAATCAACCATACTGAAGAAAGTCTGGAGATAAAAGCTGTTTCCCTCAAAATGCCAAGAGAAAGGGGAAGAGGAGCTTTGTCTGGTCATCACTAATTGCTGGGAATGCTAGCAAACATTAGTACTATTCAGAAAAAGACAAGATCTTCCCCTTGAAGGGGCTGACTGTGCCACTTTCTGACAGGTTGATTTAATGAGAATTTCAGCAATTATTTTCAGGAATCACAGCTGCTGCTGCTGCTGCTGCTGCTGCTGCTTTATCTGATTCCAGATGCTATAACTTTTGCAAACTGAAATTAACATGTAATTAATTGCTTGCTTGCTTGCTCTTTTTGTGGCAGTAAAGAATTAGAAACTGAAAGGAAATCCAACAGTTGTGGAATGACTGAACAAGTTGTCATATATGATTGTAATGGAATAATGTTGTATTATAAGAAATGGCAAAGAGGATGGTTTCAGAAAAACTTGGAAGAACTTATATGAACTATTGCAAAGTGAAGTATGCAGAGCTAGAAGAACAATCCATAACCAATATTGTAAGGATGTGAAAGACTTAATAACTGTGATCAGCACGATGACCCACCACAGTTCCAAAGGATTCATGGTTTAAAAAAAAAATGCTATCCACCTCCAGAGAGAGATGGACTCAGAATGCAAACTGAAGCTATTTTTTTTTCTCTTTTTCTTCCTTTACTTCCTTTCTTCCTGAAGTTGGCTAACAGGAAATTTGTTTTGCATGTATACATATAAGTGTGTATATATGTGTATATGCATATGCATATACACATATAAATATATATATAATATATAAATAATATATATTTATAATAGACTTTCTTGCCTTCTCATTGAATAGGGAAAAGAGAAAGGAGTAGTGAGAGAATTTGGAACTGGAAAAAAAAAAGAATCTAAAAAGTCTTTGTGCATTAAAGAAAATAAAAAGTTTTTAAAATGTGATAGTTGAGAGACCAAAATGTTGTGACAACATTCTTAAAATGTTAAAGAAATTGTGTGGTGGACTGAAAAAATAATGAAGAGGAGGGAAAGTAAAGACAGTGATTTAGTCAATGGGCAGAATATTCAATTGTAATCCTCAGTTTCCACATAGCATTTAAAAAAAAAAACTAATTTTGGTAATTTGTCAAAATGGCATTATGTATATATATATTTCAATGTCATTGAATCAAGATTAAAAAAAAAGAAAGAAATGTACAATTATGCATTCACTTTTAATTATCCTAATTTTAAAAAAACTTATTTTTTGTTTATTAAAGCTTTTTATTTGCAAAACATATGTATGTAAAAAACTTTTAATTACATTATTTCAACCAACCTGTACATAGAGGTCTTGTTTATTTTTTTGAATATTAAGTTCTGCTTTTTGATAGCCCTGTCCTGTGGGGTCATTTCTAATTTGAAAAGATCTTGCTCTCAGAAAGAGCTTACTTATTCTCAGCAAAGCCAAACCTGATTTCAAACTGAACAAGAACCCCTTTAGACCATATTTAAAGAACTTCGAGTAAGGGGAGAGGGCATTAGCTCATTCTTGCTTTTTAAAAAGACAATGACAGTTCCTCAGATCTATATGTTTAGACTTTGCCTTAGCTTGTTAAGCTAAAAAAAAAATCATGGAGGAGTCTAGTTAGAAGAACAGTGGTCTTAGAATAGGAAGAAAGCTTTGAAGCTTGGTTTCAATTGGGATTAGCTATGTAACTGTAGAGAAGTCACTGAAACTAAGTTTCCTCACTTGTAAATCAGAAGTAATGATTCTTCTTAATTTGCTCACCTCCTTAAAATGTTGTGACAACATTCTTAAAATCTTAAAGATTGTGTGGTGGACTGGAAAAATAATGAAGAGGAGAGAAAGAAGGAGAGAAAGTGATTTAGTCAATGGGCAGAATATTTAATTGCAAACCTCAGTTCCCATATCTGGGATTTTTTACTAGATAATTATGAACTCAAATGAGAGGATTATGACACCTATTCTTATTAATACTATTTTATTAAAGCATTATATAGATTTGAGCTGCTCTTGTCTTTTTTTCCCTGACTCTTATTGGCACTTCTGCATTCTCACCAGAAATGAATTATTCCTTTCTGTCCCTAACTAGCAATATTCAGGACCCCTCCCAGCCTGCAGCCTCATCCAGAAATGCGCCACAGAGCCCAGAAAGTCCTGTTGCTTCTAGACCTGGAGTGGCCAGCCTCACCACTGCAGCAGCTTTCAAACCTTCAGGAGCCACAAATGTCATCAAGTCACCTAATTGGCAACGTCAGAACCTACCAGGTAAAAAGAGGGAAATCTTGTTTTCTGCTATTGGGATAAGAATTGTGGGTGGGACTACTATTTGAGTAAAAAAAAAAAAAAAAAACTTTTATTAAGTACTCACTGTGTGCCAAGCACTGTGTGCCAAGCAGTGAGGACACAAATGCAAAAAGCAAAAAAACCTCCCCTTAAAAAGTTAACCTTGTACTGTGTAACTTGGATTATTTGATTTAAATACTTAAAAAACTTTTTATAAAACAATTACTTGGGTAACTTGAATTTAGAAATAAGACCAGATCATAAATAAGATAATAAATTTAGAACTGTTGTTCCTTTGTTTTGTAATTTGTCACTGTGTGCTAATCAACAATTCACTTTCTTTTTAAAGTGGTAAAATTAAAACTATTAGATGTTTCCTAGTTTTACATGATTCTACATTCAGAAAGAGCATATATGAAAGTAAATGTTTCAATTTTTTATCCCAGCAAATAATGTATATTATATAATCTCAACTGGGCCCTCACTATAGGAATACAATCCTTTTCCACCACCCTAACAGATTCACTGTCTTATTTACTACAGTAGCTTTTACAAACCTTTCCATCCCTCTTTAGACATGCTATAGCTTGTTTCCCTCTATCTTCTCAGCTGAAAATCTTACCTCCTATTTTACTGAAAAAAAAAAAGAGATCATTCTTCTTTCCTGTTCATCATCTTACCTGCCTGTTTCTTTCTTCATTCTTGTTTCACCTGTAGAGGTGACTTTTCTCCTTACCAAGGCAAACTCCTTTATTGTACAAAGGATTCAATCACCACCTATTTTCTCTAGATTCCCCTCTTGGTATCATCCCTACTCTTGCTAATCTTTAATTACTCAGTACCTATTGGCTACTTTCCCCATTGCCTATAAACACACATATTTTTTCTGTTCTCTAAAAAAAAATTCATGTGGTCCATCTCTTTGCTATAATCCTATATCTCTCCCCATTTTGGTGACTAAAGTCATTGAGAAGACTGTCTTCAAAGGATGCTTTCACTTCATTTTCTCTCACTCTTTGTTGCCTGACTTCTGACCTCATCATTCAAGCAAACTTTCTAATTACTAATGATTCTACTTACTAATGATTTCTTTTTAAAAAGTATTTTTAAAATTTATTTATTTTATTCTGATCTTAAGAAATAAAACAAACATTTCTATAACAAAGTGGAATAGAAAAACAAAGGATGCCACCAAAAATTGCAGATCCATTATATACAACTTTTCCTTTCAAATATAAAACAGACTTTTGTAATTTTCTTTTTTTGTTTCCTCCCTACATTAAACATAAAATTGTACATGTGCATGCGTGCACGCATGTTTTGTCTGTATGTGTATGTTCTTTTTCTAGATGCCAACAGCATCTTCCTTTATAGGATCTTTATGGTTAATTTATCTATTATAGTTAGAATGACTTAGTAGCTCATAGTTCTTGAAACAATACTGCTATTACTGTATATAATGATTCTGCTCATTTTTTTCTTCATTTTGTGAAGTGTCTCCATAAAATCATTGAAGTCATCATTTTTTTCCAGCAAAGTAATATTCCAGCATAAATATATACCACAGTTCATTTAGCCTTCCTCAAATCATAGGCATCCCTGCAATTTCCAATTTTTTGCCACCAGAAAGAGCTGCTATAAACATTTTAGAATATATATGTTCTTTTCCTTTTTCCCCAATCATCTTGGGAAACAGACCTAATGAAAGAGTGAAAAGTGAAAAGAGTATAGGTAGTGTAATAACTCTTTAGTCATAATACCAAATCTCTCTCCAAAATGATTGAATCACCTCACAAATCCACCATGAGTGAATTAAGTTTCAATTTTTCAATATTCCCTCCAACATTTGTCACTTTCCCTTTCTATCATTTTAGCCAATCTGCTAGATGTAAAATGATATCTCAAGGTTGTTTTAATTTGTGCTTTTTTAATCAGTAATGATTTAGAGCATTTTTTGATATGACCATAAATTGTTTCAATTTTTTCATTGGTAATCTGCCTGTTCATATTCCTTGACCATTTATCAATTGGGGAGTGACTTGCATTCTTAAAGATTTGACAAGTTTCTTAGTGTATTTGAAATATGAGACCTTTATGTGAGGAATTGTCTATAACTTTCTCTCCCCTCAATTTTCTGCTTTCCTTCTGATCTTGGTTATTTGCTTTTATTTGTTCAAAATGTTTTTAATTTAATGTAATCAAAATGATGCATTTTATATCTCCTAGTACTCTCTATGTTTTGATTGTTCATAAGTTGTTGACCTATCCATAAGTCACATAATTAATAGGTTTCATGTTCTTCATATTTTCTTATAATATCTCCCTTTATATCTATATCATATATAGATTTTAACCTTATCTTGGTAAATGATATAAGGTATACCCAATTTCTGCTAGATTGCTTTCCAACTCCCCAACAAATTTTTTAATCAAATAATTAATCCTTATCCCAAAAAACTTGTGAAGCATTAAATTTCTGTATTTGTGATCAATTGTATGTCTAGTCTGTTCTACTGATCTATTTCTTAGAAATACTGGATGGTTTTGATAATTATTACTTTATAATATAGTTTAAGTTCTGGTACAGCTAAGCCTCTTTCTTTACATTACTTTCCATTAGTTCTTTTGATATTCTTGACCTTTTGTTCTTCCAAATAAATTTTCTTATAACTTTTTTGGTAATTTAATTGGGATGGCATAGAACATATAGACTAATTTTTGTTATATTGACCTTTCCCATGAACAATTAATATTTAACCATTACTAATGATTTCTTAATCGTCAAATTTAATGACCTTCTTTCTTTTTTATCTTTGTATCTGGATTCTTCTATCTATCCGAGCTCTATCTCCTTTGCTGAATTCTTCATCTAGCTCATGACAGCTAACTGGTTTTTCCTCAAAACTGTCATGGACCATTTTCTCATCTCCTTCTCTGCTATTTCCCTTGATCATATACCCAGCTGTTATGAACTCAGACCTTATATAGATGTAGATGATTCTCATATCTAATTCTCTATCCCTTACATCTTTCTTGAGCTCCAGCTTCACATCTCCAGTTGTTTTTTTGGAACTCTTGAATTGGAGGTCCCTTAGACCTCTTAAAATCAATATGTGTGAAATTGAAATGATATATCTTTCCCCTGAAACCTTCCCCTCTTATCAGTTTGTTATGCATATCAAAAGATTATAATTGGGAATAGTAGAGATTGGACTAGGTGACCTGAAATTTTTTCAAATCTTAAGACTGCATGATTTTGTATCTATACAGAATGATAAAATGTTACTATTATATTTTCACTTGGGTAACTTTCATGATAGCTCCATATTTATACTACATAGCAAGAAATACTGTTACATATCCCCTTGGGTAAATGCAAGATATCTTTGTCAAAAGATTTTACAAGATAGAAAAGTATTTCTATATCAGTACAAAATAGCATAAACATGGCATAACAATTTGAATGAAAATGATTTGAGGGTCTTAGTGAACTATAAGCTCAATACAATTCAACTATGCAGTAGCCAAAAATTTAGCCCCAATTCAGACTGCTTTAAAAGAAGAATAAAGAGCTCCTGGTCAGACCACATCTGCAGGCTATCCATTTGGATTTGTTCTGTCTTAGTCCAGGAGAGTAGGATTAGTAACAATGGGAAGAATGGAGCTGCCTTTGAAGGCAGGGGATTCCCCATATTGGTATTTTGTTTCCAAGGTTAGTTTGCTTCTTGGTAGGTATGTTGTAATGTGTATCCTTCATCAGAGGTTCTGGCTTCTGGGGTCCTTTTCAGTTCTGAAATTTTGTGATGCTTTGAAACTATTGTGGACTATTATTGTAAAAATAGTCATCACAAAGATTATTCTGTAGTCAAAGTAGGTATGGGTATGGATATTATGTGGTCTTGTGGTCCTGAAGAATTTACTAATGAAGTATATTTCTTAGTGCCAAATAACATATAGTAATTCATTAATGACTAGTTGACTAAACTCAGGTTCTTGGATTTAAGTTCCTTTTTTCCATAGACATTATAAAAGATGTATTTAATTTTTCCTTCCCCATCCAGTATGAATTGTCCCAAATTGAGCATTTTTGGAGATCCTGATTATAATAATGATATTTGACTTCATTTTTTAATTTGTACTGTGCTGGGCAGGAAGGAAGCTGGCTGTCACAATTCTATTTGGACTATAGGTTCTCAGGAAAATATGCTTTAGTCATTTGCCTACCATAAAATAAAAATCTTTGATAGATCTGTGATCTTAGACAAGTTTCTTTATGTCTCACTTTTCTAAATTATAAAATGGAATGGACTCTTCTAGGAAGTCTCTCAGTTTCCTTCCAGTTCTGAGTCTATCCTTCTTCAAATTCAAATAGATTATTCTAAGAGGGCTGTGACATTCTTAGTGTTTTCTAAGTGTGGTTTGCAATTTTTGCCCACCAGGAACATTTAAACATAGCTACAGTTACCATTAAGAAGGTTAACATATTAATCATCTTTTTGGAAAAGTAAATGAAAATTGAGTTTGTTTAAAGAATAAATGACTATTAATGGAAAATGAAGACATGAAGAACAGACTTTAATAAAAATTCTAAGTAATGAAATAATTATTCAATGAAGCATTGAATTCAATCCAGCAAGTATTTATGAACACCAACTGTACCTAACATGGTATAAAGTGTACATATATTTTTATAGGTGCAGTTAGTATTTAAATGAATGACTATATTATTCTGTATTAGCCTTGCCCATAATGACTCCCCAGCTCTTAAATATTTTTAATATTCATTTTTGTATAACCAGTAAAAAAAACACCTTATCTCCCCCTTTTCCTCATCATCATTGAGAGAGAAAGAGAAACAGAATCTCTGTGAGTCCATTCATCTCTCACTTTATTGGTTGGTTATTATCATAATTAGAATTGCTCAGTCTTTCAAAGTTGTCTTTACAGTATTGTAGGTATGTATAAATTGTTTCCCAGCTTCTGCTGACTATTCTCTTATTAGTTCATACAGGTCTTACCAGGTTTTTCTAAAACAATAATATTGTTTCTTACAGAAAAATAATATTCAATAACATATATACCACAGCCTGTTCAGACATTCTCCAGTTGTCATTGTTCAGCCATTTAGTTTTCAATTTTTTGCCATTGCAGAAAAATCTATAAATATTTTTTATACACTTAGAGTTCTAATCCCTTCCATGACCTACCCTCCCTTTTAATTCTCCTCTCTTCTTTCCTTTCCTCCCATCTCTATTGGATGAAATATATCTGTATCTCTGTGTGTGTGTGTGTGTGTGTGTGTGTGTGTGTGTGTGTGTGTTTATTTGTTGTATTCTTTGACCAGTTCATGTGAATGAAGTTCGTGTCAACCTAGCCTCCCCTCTTCCTCCTTATTACATAGATTTCTACTTGCATAGTCCAATTATGTCAGATAATTTCCCCTAACTTTCTTCATCGTTTGCTCCTCTTCTCATTTGCATTTTTTAAAGCTCATTAGGATATATTTTATCTAATTATATATATATATGTATATTATCTAATTAGATTTTTTATGTGACCCCTGATGATGATAGATTTCAGAGGGGACATACATATCATCTTTTCCTATTAGAATGTGCTTTATTTTGTTTAATCCCTTTTGTTTATTTAATCATGTTTGCCTTTTTATTAGGTTCCTCTTGACTCCTGTGTATGGACTTAAAGTATATGTTTAGCCCTGATCTTTCCATCCAAAATGCTTAGAAGTTCTCGATTTCATTATAGATCCCTTTTTCTCTACCCTCTCTAACAATGGGATTATACTCTTTTGCTGGGAAAGCTATCTTTGTTGTTATCCTATATACTTTTCTTCTAGAATATTATATTCATATTCTCTTCTGTGCCTTTGTATCTATAATAGCTTTTTAATGTAGGAATTTTTTTTGTAAGTTTATCCATTCTTTCAGCCTACTTCCTAATGCCTTCATATTTGGGCTAGGTTCTGTGCACTTTTGATGGTATTGTCTGAGCTTCTGGTCCTCTTTTTGCTTTTTGGGGGGCACTAAATATTGTTATTTCAGGATCTCAGAGACAGCTCAAGGTTTTGGACTTATGAGTTTTAGTGCTCTCAAAATGATCTGATCTAGAGCTAATTTCAATTGTTGTCCTCCATCCTGACTTGCAAGTTCCTAATCTGGGTTTGGGTCTGAGCAACAATAGGCCTATGAAATTGCCTTGTTGGAAGTTTTAGTAGGTTAAACTTTTGGTGTTAAAAACGACATTCTCAGAAATATCTACAGTCAGAGCTACCTCCATGGTACAATATGACAAGCATTACTGCCTAGTGCACCTCAAAATATACCCTTGCAACAATTACCATTAATAAGTCATTCATAGAAAAGTGGTAGTCCTATCTCCAAAAAGCAATATTAAAATCAGTTAAAATATTATCTTGTGCTTAACATATTGAACATTTGTTGTTGTTCAGTCATTTCAATCATGTATGACTCTTCATGATGCCATTTGGAGTTTTCTTGGCAAAGAAACTGGAGTAGTTTGCCATTTCCTTCTCTAACTCATTTAAAAGATGTGGAAATTGAAATAAAAAGAGTTAAGTGGTTTGCCCAGGCTCACAGATGTAGTGTCTGAGACTAGATTTGAATTCAGGAAGATGAGTCTTTCTGTCTTCAGGTCCTATACTCCATCCACTCACTGTTCCTTCTAGCTGTCCAACATCTTGGAAATCATGTGATACAAAGTTGAAGTAAGAGACAGAGAAACACAGTCTAATAACAGATTAACATTCATAGATACTTATGCTATGTGACAGTGTGGAAAATACCACCTGAATTGGCCTTGAAGGAAGGGTTTTCTTTCTTTATTAAAGCTTTTTATTTGCAAAACATATGTATGGGTAATTCTTCAACATTGACCCTTACAAAGCTTTCTGCTACAAATTTTTCCTCGCTAATTCCCACGCCTCCCCTAGATGGCAGGAAGTCCACTACATGTTAATTATGTTAAAATACTTGACAAATTGAATATATGTATACGTATTTCCATACTTATCTTGTTGGGCAAGAAAAATCATATCTACAAGAAAAAAAATCTGAGATAGGAAACACAAGGCAAGCAAATATCAATAGAGAGGATGAAAATATTATGTTGTGGTCCACATTTCATATCCCTCTCTCTGGGTGTATGTGGCTTTTTTCACTGAACAATTGGAACTGGCTTGAAACATTTCATTGTTGAAGAGAGTCATGTCCATCAGAATTGATCGTATAGTCTTGTTGCCATGCATAATGATCTGAAGGAAGGGTTTTCAAAAGATTAGGAAGATGACTAAGTCCCTTCTTGCAAATGTAGGACATAAATAGATTATGACAAATATATCCAGTTTATCTAAGTTGGTTGGAGTCAGATTGAGTACAGGATAAGGAGTCCTGTTATTATTTAATAGACACTCTGAAGTTATTTAAGATTATTGAGCAGAAAAGTGAAATTATTAGAGTAGAGAAGGAATAGAATGGAGAAGGGAAGAATGGGAACATAAGGTCATGAAGTAAGCTATTTAAAGTGAGAGTAGAAAGTACAGTACAACAGCAACAACAGGATTATATGATGATCAGTTCTGATGGATGTGGGCTCTTTTCAACAGTGGGATGAGTCAGATCAGTTCCAATAATCTTGTAATGAAGAGAGCCATCTACACCCAGAGAGAAGACTGTGGGAACTGAATGTGGATCGCAACAGTATTTTCACTCTTTTTATTGTTGTTTGTTTGCATTTTATTTTTTTCTCATTTTTTTCCTTTTTTGATTTTTCTTGTGCAGCAACATAATTGTATAAATATGTATGCACATATTGGATTTAAGATATATTTTTACCGTGTTTAACATATATTGAATTACTTGATATCTAGGGGAAGGGGTGAGAGAAGGGGAGGAAAAATTGGAACACGAAGTTTTGCAAGGGTCAATGTTGAAAAATTATCCATGCATATGTTTTGAAAATAAAAAGCTTTAATAAAGAAATGGGAAAAAAAAAGTACAGTGTAAGTGTGAGAAATGTTGTCAAAAAAAGGATTTAGCAACAGGGATATGCTATATCTCTGTTATATTATATAAGCTGTTATAAATAAGCAGAATTAAAGTTGTGTGTGTGTGTGTGTATCAGGTTTTAAAGGAAAGATAATTAGTTCACTTTTGGACTGCTGACTTTGAGATTCTGGTGAAGAAAAATCTATTAAGAAGTTTGAAGTGCATGCGTAGAGCTTTGGAGAGAAATCTAAGGATGGATTTTAGAGTTGCTTAGATAGAAGATAACATTGCCATGAGATAGATGGTAAAGATTATCAGGGTAAGGTAATATATATATTCTCGACAAAGAGAAAAATCAGATCTGGGGAGAGAAGAAATAAAACATGGTAAGAATCAGAGATAAAGGTAAACAAAGAGGTTGACTTCTGGGGGGGGATAGGGAGGGATGAGACAAGAAATTTTGAAGTTTTGAGATTTGAGGAGAGAGGGGGCAAAAGATTAAGTGAGAGATGTGGAATACTATCTTGATTCAGGCTATGATAAACAAGGACAAACATCTGGGATGAAACTTTTTCTTTACCCAGCCCTTAACTCAAAAGCTAACTTAACCTTTGCTCACTCACCAGCATGCTTCCCCCCAGGACCCTGACATATGCATTCTTCAATAGCATCCATAAATAAACAGGAATCATTCCGATATCTTATCTTTTTAGGTTTTATTTATGCTATCAAGTTATACAATATGGAAGGATTATATCTTGTGTTATACTTCACCAACATGTAAACAGTTTCTTATGTCTCTGACATACCTCCAATTTCATACATAATACTAGCAAGTGAATTTGCTTCTTTTAAATATGCTAGCATATGAAATGTTAAATGAAATGTAAAATATTTTCCTTAATAGCTACCAAATATGAAATTCATGTTTTGTAGTGGTCTTGTCTGATGTGTTGTCATGGAAAAAACAATTCATAAAATAGAGGTTTTCTTCTGAGTCAGAAAATGAAAGATTCTGCTACCATTCTGTTGGTTTCCTTGTTAAAATAAGACCCATGTTCATATAGTTGTTCTTATGTAATTAAGTGACATAACTCATTTAAGTCCTTAAAGATGATTTCATATTTCTTCCATTTTTCCTTTATCCTTTGGCTATACACTTCTTTATGTTCTTTTTGTTTTAAAAAAATTGTCTTCTTGTACAGAAACAGAAAGATGTGAAGTAAACATATTTACCTTTCTGAAATTAAATGTGAAAAAGAATTTGTCCATTCTGATTATAAAGTCACGGGCCTATTCTGTATTGGCAAATGTTCAAATTATCTGCCAAATAACCTTTTCACTGATTTCATGGAGCTATTCACATAACTAAAAAAGCTTTGCTCTGTTTTTCTTCACAGTTGTTATCGTCCTTTAGCTGTGCTGAAAATTTTCCTCTGGTGTTCTGAGTAGCAGTTATAACATCTTAGAATAATATCAATTTTATGTTTTCTTTAGTAGTATGTACACAGAACTCCTGATTAGCCTGACTTTCACTTCAAATCCCTGCTGTTATCAAGAAGCAAGTTGAACTTTTTAATTATTAGTAAACGTGTCCTTGGGGACACATAACCCACTCAGGGAGCAGAAACTTTTCCGTAGGTTCTTCCACACATGTTCATGTATCGGGCAGTGTGATAATTGTTTCTTATTTTACATTGAGCATTTATAATCTTGGAGATTGTTCTCAATATATACTGTGGTTTCTTCATTCTAGGAGTGTAGTTTGGGATGTGTGTATGTGTATGTATTTACTTCTTTTAAAAAGAAAAAAAAAGAAACCCCCCAAAAAATTTATTGGTGCCTTTGTTTTTAATCGCAGTTGTTTCTTTTTTCTTTTTGTTTTTGTTTTATTTCTAATTTTATCTTCAGTTCCAATTTTCTTGCATCCTCAAGCTCTTCCTTCACCCATTGAGAAGGCAAGAAATACAAAGTCCATTGTAAATATGAAGTCATGCTACACATATTTCCAATAATAGCCATGTTTGGGGGGGGGGAGCAAGAAAAATAAAGAAGGAAAAAATGTGTTTTCATCTGTACTCTGAGTCCATTAGTTTTTAAATATATAAGGAACTGAACAAAATTTCTAAAAATAAGAGCCATTCTCAATTGATAAATGTTCAAAGGCAGTTCTTTATATTAATGAATCTCAAATTCATGGGAGATGATGAGATAAGGAAGTGAACGAGTATAGAGGAAGAAGAAAAGAGGACCCAGAACACCTATGGTTAAAGGTTGTGATCTGGAAAAATGTCCAGCAAAAATGTGACCAGCTAGATAGTAAGAGAACTATCAAAGAGTGGTATCCCAAAAAGCTGAAAGAAGAAAGTATCAAGGAAGAAGGCTAAGAGAGGTCAAGGGAATGTGAATAGAGAAAAGGCTGTTAGATTTGGCCATTTGGATGTCATTAGTAATTTTGGAGAGGGCAATTTTGGTGGAATGAAAGGATCAAAAACCAGATGGTAAAGAAGAGGTTGAAGGAGAGATGTAGAGAACTTTTATATATGGCCTTTTCAAGGAATTTAGTTACAAAGGGCAGGAAGGTTATTGAATGATAGAAGGAGCAAGTGAGGGTTTGGTTAGGGTGAAGAAGACATGGGCTTGTTTGTGAAGAGTAGGGAATAAGCCGTAAACAGGAAGAAACTAAATTAAATGAAAGAGTAGCCTATTAGCTCCTATGAATTTAACAAGTAGAAGAGAGAACAATGTGTTAAAGGACATAGGTTGGAATGGGATTACTTAGTGAATAGAGTCGTTAGCCTTGGTAAGAAATAAGGTCAGTTCATCATGAGAGATAGGGGTGAAAGAAGAAATAGTGGTAGAAGGGTTGAAAATGAAGAAGGGAAAAGAGAAAGCTCTCAATGAATGGCCTAGATTTGTTTCTATAAAATACAAGATAGGGTAACTAATTGGCACAGTGGATAGAGCACCAGCCCTGAAGTCAGGAGGACCTGAGTTCAAATTTGGCCTCAGACACTTAATACTTCCTGGCTATGTGACCCCGGGCAAGTCACTTAATGCCAGTTGCCTCAGCAAAAAATAAAATAAAATACAAGGTAAGGTTCTTAGCCTTGAGAATGGGAAAAAGTATATGGAAGATGTAAGGAAGACTGAAAAGGTTTGAAAGAGCAACTGTAGAAAGTACAATAGTGAATTACTAAGAGAAGTATAATAGTATTGCCCAGCACAAATGAGAGTCCAGTTGAGGGTCCCTCAAAAAAAATTGTAGGAGGCTTAGTATGGTTGCCTGATTTTTCTCCATCTTCATTCAGAAGCACACATGTAGGCATAAAGAAGACCAATGATGGAGTGATCCAAGGCTGAAATTTGACCAGACATAGTTGGCAAAATGATAAAGGGCCTAAGAATTCAAGAAAGGAGGAAATGCAGGGTTTAATTAGTTCACCAAGAGATCAATATGGGTAAAACAGTAGAAAATAGTTAGTAGAAGGGAGATGGGTTTAGAGAAAATTGAGGGAATAAGAGAGTAGAAATCATGATATGGATGAAGAATAGGGATTTGTAAGCAAAAATGGATGAGAGGTGAAAGGCCAGTAGATTATGATTGGATTAGAATTTTTGAGCCATAGTAGTGGTACATTTGTGAGTGATGGCAAGATCAAGAGTATGATCATCTTTTGTGTATGGCTAAGATATAGTAGAGAAGTAGCTCATGGAAAAACTAGTTAGTTTCAGGGTGGTAATTATTACAATTATTGTTATAGCTATGAACTATTTTTTCCCCTTCAGAGAGCCATCTAGTTTTTCTTATCTGCCAGTACACTGACAATTGACTGAGAGTAAGGTCTGTGTGAGCTAACCTTAGCTCTCTTCAGACAAGTTTTTTCCTGTATAACAAATCATTTCATCTGTTATATTTTTGCATTTTATTTAAAATATGCCATTTTAATGCTGAAAATGGTAGTTTTTGATTTCTGCTGATACTGCTTTTGTAAAAGAAACAATTTCTGCAAGACAAAAGTATAAAGAACTCTCAATCCAAGCTCCAAAATGACAAAGAATTTACAATATTAAGTAAAAGCACAACAAATCAAAAGAAAAGATTTCCATAGTAAATTTTAAGTCAGTGCTTGCTGTAGATTTTTTTCAGTGACATAATTATACCGAACCCCTGGGGTCAGTGATTTAAGCTCTATAAAACAGAAATTTCAGCACTGCTGAATCAAAATGGGGAAATAAACAATATATGGTATAGATAATTACCAAAGACCCTCTCTGTGACCTAGGATGTTCATATTGTCACCATACTCAACTTGTACCCCCACCTTGCATTTAATGAGTCACTAGTGCAATAGCTACAGAGTCAAAGTTTGAAGCAAATATCAGGGAGGGTACACAGCAACCAAAAGTTTTCACCACCATCTCAAAGACTATTTTACATCCTTGCAGAGATATCATCTTTTACCCCAAGTTGCAGCACAGCACTGCTGACTTGAATGGCAGTAACAATAGCAGCTCTTGAACTAAAGGTTTGAAACTAATTATGGAGCAGTGACCAATCACCAGCCACCTCTTGTGGTAAAAAATTCAGGAAGAAATACAGGAATTAGTTAACTAGACATGGATAGGGAACCAGCAAAAAGAGTGAAGAAATAACTGAGCAAAAGAAAATTTTTATAAAGAAATGTTTTGGGTAAGAATCCCTGAATAAAACTCCAGGAGTGTATGGTTCTGTAACAACTATAAATAAAATTCCAGCAAACAGTATGGAATGACTACAAGAACTATGAGAGAGTTTGTAAGGCTTTCTAAGAGAACTAAGGTTTAAAAAATCGGGAGTGAAATAGGCAAATAAGGCAGTAGGAGAGTAAAAAAATCTTAGTATCTTTGTATATTTGGGGAGGGAAATGGAGGAAGCAATTAAAAATCCCAGTGATGTAACTAGAAATATTAGCACAAATCCAAAAGATGGCAATATTAGAATATATGAGATATCTATTATCAGAAACCACTGACCTGGAATACAGCACACACAGAGAAGTATCCAGACCAAAATGACATAATGACATAATAATCACAAGGATATCCCGTAAGTATTAATTAGTAGGTTGGGTTTAGAAAGTGGAGAATTTCATGAATTTCACTCTTATCTACATTTGACAAATGAAGATTTTTTTAAGTCAAAATTAATCAAACTGTATTGGAGAAGAAATACAATGTGATTGGCAAGACATTAGATTGAGACCAAGAAGGGGAGGAAGAAGGTTTGAGAAAGTAGGTTGAGTAAGGAGATCAGTATTAAGCAGAATTAAAATTCAGTAAGGATGGTTATTCAAGTTTGGGCTTGGAGAATAGAAGGGAGCATACACTTAGATCTGAAAGGGGCCATAGGAATCATCTAGTTGAACCTCTTCATTTACAGATATAAGGTCCAGAGACATGAAGCCATAGTAAAGCTATAAATGCAATAAATCTTGTTAATCAAAGTCACAGTTGTATCAACTTTCACAGAAAAAGTCCTTGATAAAGTGAAATATTTATGTAAATACACTGAAGAGCATAAGGATAAAATAATCTTTCCTACAGTAAGCAATATGTCTAAAATCAAGAGCTAACTTTGTTTGGAACAGATAAGCATTAGAAACTTTTTCTATGAGGTCAAGGGTAAAGTATGAATATAAATTTTTTCTCAAATACAGTTCTAGAAATGCTAGCTATAGTAACAAAATTAAAAATTTGTTATAGAAATAAGCATAAACAAAGAGAAAAGAAAATTATCTCTGCAGATGAAAGTGGTTTCCTTTGATTGCAGAGATTAAATGAAACAAATAGCACCTTCAATAAAATATCAGAATATTTAATAAAAGCTCAAAATTAATTTATCTTTTTGCATATTATTAACAATAATCAATTGGAGAGACTAGAAAGAGAACTTTCATTTAAAATAACAACAGACAAGTATAAAATAACTGGTAGTTTTCTCTACTGTCTCTAATTGCAAACTCTTGAAAGAAATATTGGGGACATACTTATTATTCATGAGATATATTCACTGTTCATTTACCACCTAACTGTGATGTTAGGCCACTCCAATATAGCAAAAGTAGTTATGTTAAAAATCTTAATTTATTACAGACTTAGTATTACACCAATCAAGTAACCAAGGACTTATTTTATTGAACAAAATTCACTTGGAGGGGTAGAGGTCAAGAATCAAAAGAGAATTAGTGGAAAAAAAATTCTAGTAAAGTACATGAATCTCAGATTATCTTATAAAGAAATAATAATCAAAACTATTTGGTACTGTTTAAAAAAACAGAAAAATAGATAAATAGAATAGAGTAGAAAAAGAAGACCCAGAAATAATAGAACACAGTAACTTAATGGTAAGTGATCCTAAGAATATCAACTACTGGGACAAGAACTGTGGGAAACCTGGAAAGCAGGGTGACTGAAATTATGTTTGGACTAGCATCTTATACTGTCTATGAAAAAATTCTAAATCAATAAATGACTTTTAATATAAAAGGTCAAATTATAAAAACTGTAGAGAATAGAAACTCTAATGCTTTTGAAAACTGCTTTTTTGAGGAAAATCCATAATTAAATGAAGGCTAGAAGCACTCATAAAAGAAAAAATTTGGGACAGTAGGATGGCATAGTAGTTAGTTTTGAACTTAAGAATTCAGATCTTACTTCAAACATTTATTTATTAGAGCAAGTCACTTAATTTCTCTCAGCCTGTTTCCTTATCTGTGAAATGGGAATAATAATAACCTCCCAGGATTATTGTGAGGACCAAGTGAGATCCCATGTATATAGCTCTTTATAAATCTTACAGCAGTAGTACTGAATCCAACTTGTACCAGTGGGTAATTGTTAAATTTTCAGTGTCAGCATTTATATCTCAGAAATTGGCAAATGCAATAAAATTTACTGTTTTGTTGATTTTCTAGGCCAAAGAAAATGGTAATAAAACTTTAAAGTACCGTGTATACATTTCTTCCCTCATACCCTAGGAGCCAATTGTTAAACATTTACCAACACACAGTTGCCTGAAAGCATGCTATAAATGCTAGTTGTCATCATCAGTATTCCATTAAAATTTGAGTATATTTATATGGAAAAAATATGACAAGAATTAAAAATAAAAGTTGTGGATGTACAGATGAAGGAGAAAAGGACATAAATGTGATGCCAGAGAGATAGCATGGTGTAATAGAAAGTTACCATTGGTGTCAAGAAGATTTGATTTCAGGTCTTGCTTCTGATATTTACCGACTGTGATCCTGGGTCAGTCATTTAATCTCTAGGTGACTAGGCAAATCTCTGACCATATCTTTCTGCATTGGCATAGGGAATTTTCTCTCTAGGAATGCTCTGTAGCTAAGAAATCACAGAAACAGAAAGAGAACAAACTTTCATGCCTTCACTTAGCCTTACTGTTAGGATTTACTCATCTGCATTTTAGGAAGATTTAATTATTTAGGGGAATATATATTCTCCCAGACTCCCTACCCTACTATACATTTTATTTTCTGAGCTACCAACACTGTGCTTCCCAATTAGCAAATCATTCAGTTGAACTCTGTTAAATTTTATCAGAAACATTAATAAAAAAAAGGCAGAGACAACAATAGCATAGTTCTACCCACAAGCCTGGGATGTACTGTTATAAACAGCCCTTTGAGAGAAGTGACCACAAACTTATAGAATGGTAGCTGAGAGGTAAATGTATGGGAAATACATATGCCTGGGACAACCATCACTCTAGGCTGGAGGACTTAATGTTCTTTGCCTCCTCAGGCAGTCTCTACACAATTCGCTTATTCTCTCTAATCTTTCCTTTTCTAAACAGCCTATGTAGTATTAATGCTCTTGTAGCAAAAGAAACCCCAAGCCTAGAATCTGCAGAGCTTTTCCAGATTGGCTCCCATGGCCAACCATAGAAGGGTTTCCATTTCTTAAGCAGTAGGTAGCAATGAAGGGGAAAACAAAGGCTAAAGCCCATCTTCATCTAGGTCCAACTTGGTTCCTTCCCAGATTCAGCTGAAGCATCCCTTGAGATCCACTGTCATGTCCGAGCTTTTCTATAAATTTTCAGTTCTGCTCTACTGTGTCCTCGTGGCTTAAAGCATTATCTCTTCAATGAAAGAACTCATCTGATTCATGGCAGTGAACAAAAATACAGATTTCTTTCATTTATATCATAGCTAGGTAAATTACTTTTGTTCCACAGTCCCTAACAGTTCTAAGAATTGCAGTTTCCCCATCTATTATTACTTCAAATCCTGCCTCAGACATTTATTACTAACAGTGTGACTTAAGACACACAGCTCATGTCACATTCAAATTAAATGTTAGGAAATACCATTCTGGCCATATTTGAGTAAAGTGCCTTTATTTTCTTGTGGGGCTGCTTTTTTCAGTTTGTTTGTTTTTTCTCAAAACTGCCCCTTGTTCATTATCAATGAAAATGTCCAAATATGAAAGGGGCATTATCTACAAAATGAAAAATTGCAGATTATCCATTTCAAGAGAAAAAATGTACCAAATCATCTAATTTTGCCTTTTCTACAAGCTTACCATTTATCTCCCACCATTGATAAATGAAGTTTTTCTTTTCACTATAAATATGATAAATGGATTAATATGAAATAATTGAAAAGAGTTCACTGAAGTAAGATTTAATATTTATGCTACTTTGGCAGTACATATACCAACAATGGAACAAAATGGTTAGCGTGGCCCCTGTACAAGAATGAAAAAGCTCGTGAAACATTCCATATTTTTGAGAAGGAGCAAGTTATAGTTGATATAGAGTCAGAAGTACTAAGAGTCTACTTCTGACACATGCTGGCTGTGTAATGGGGAGATGGTTGTTGTTAAATCACATAGCTGTGTCTGACTCTTCATAATCCCCTTTGTATGAGGTTTTCTTGGCAAAGATATTAGAATGGTTTGTCATTTCCTTCTCTAGGGTCCCCATTTTACAGTTGGGGAAACCAAGACAAATAGAGATTATATAACTTGCCCAGGATCACATAGCTACTAAATATCTGAAACTGGATTTGAACTCAGGTTCTCCTGACTCCAGACCCAGCATTCTATCTACTGTGCCATCTGGCTGTTCCAAAGGGGAGACCAGGAAACAATTTTTATAGCATTTTAGCAAATTTCTCTTCTGTTGTTGTTACTTAAGGAATATCATGTGTGTTATAATGGGTAAAGTCATTTTGTTTGACTTTGTAGGTTGAAAGTAAGTACAAGTTAGATAATGAAAGTTTTCCCCAGATTTTGAACTAGGAAGATAGAGTTTAATTGCTCCTCACAGTTATTACCAGATTGTTATAATGCCAGAAGATTTAATTTCAGGGTCTGATCTGCCAAATCATAGATGGCATACGATACAGGGCATTGAAATAAGTAAAACTGAAACAAACTCAAACCCCTGTGCTCACTTTAATTAAGACACTTTACATCCAGTTTAATCTGTGCTCTTAGAATTGAAAGATTCGTTGCCAGTAGAAGAAGCAATCCTTCTGAAGTTGCAGAAATTTTTGATATTTGTCCTTGCTTGCACCTGTTCCAATTCTTCATGGCCCACATGCCAACATTCTCAGCCATTTGAGAAATGATAATGGTTTAATCAGGCTGATTCAACTTGTAATCAAAGAAAGGGGAAAAAAAGAAAAGGAAATCTTGTATTCCCCTGAATAAATTACATTCCCTTTACCCTAAAAAAACTATACTTTTCTCAAAATCTGCCATTTGGCCACTGTAAACCCTGTCCATTTCTGCTGTGTGTCATTTCATACTTGTGTCATGAATCATGTGCTGCTGCATATGCTTTCCACATAATGAGCTAGACAAATAAAATGTTCAGACTCTACTTTAGCCTGCCATCTGTTTGTGATGTCTGTAGGAAAGAGAAGACGTTTCTCCTCATCCTGCCTCTTCTCCCATCCCCTGCCTTTTTTAAACATCAAAGTGCTCAAACACATTGGAGTGAAAAATTCAGTATGTATGAGAACATCCTCCATCCTTTTGAAAACATTCCTTGGGATGTTAGATTGCAAACTTTTATCTATTAAATGGATCAGAAACTTAACATGAATTAACCATGTTAGGGTTAGTAAGCTTCAGTGTTATTTTTAATAGTTTTTTTAATTGTGCTAATTATTTTCATACCCTAAAAGAGATATAGAAAAGTCAGAAACTGCCATCTTCATAATAGACAGGATGCTGAAACATAGAGTCAAGAAGTTGTTGTTGTTCAGTTGTTTCAGTAGTGACTGAATCCTTGTGACCCCATTTGGAGTTTTCTTGGCAAGAATACTGGAGTGGTTTACCATTTCCTTCTCCAGCTTATTTTACAGATGAGGAAATTGAGGCAAACAGGCTTAAATGACTTTTCCAATATCACATAGCTGTAAGTATCTGAGGCTGGGTTTGAACTCACCAAGATGAATCTTCTGACTCCAGGTTCAGGGCTCTAATCACTGTGCCATCTTGCTGCCCAGAATCAAGAAGAGCTGAGTTCAAATCCTAACTAGACATTGATTAGCTGTATGACTCTGGGCAATCATTTTACCTCTCTGTTTCTCAGTTTCCTCATCTCTAATATTAGAAAATTAGATCTGATAGCTTCCAGAATTCTTTATATAGCTAATCTATGGTGCCTTAGTGCCTACTTTGGCTTGAACTTGTTTGCTAGGGTTACTTTTCAAAAACATCAGTTTCTTTCTCCTGATATTTTCATATTGAGAATGAAAGATGCCAAATTTTTCCAGGCTATTCACTACTTCTTCCAGTCTACTGTCTACATGGCATTTTCTCCATGGATTTATTTTCTTTTTTAGTTTAGAATCAATAATAGTGAAACAGATATGAAGTCTGAGCTACAACATAGATCATGCTTGAACAGTTGCAGAAATACCAGGTTGATGATCATGTTGCCCTGTTAAAGTAATAGATCCGCTAAACCAGTTGGCCACTCTTTCCCAGCGTGACAAATCCTGCTTTTTACTAATAGGCTGTATTTTTTAAACAACCACCCCATTAGTTAAAAATGGTCAAAGCAATTTGTAAATAGAGAGACATTTAGAAAAATACTATTTTTATAAAAAACTAACATAATTTGATACAGAACTTTTGAAAAACATGATACTCATTTAAGAAAGTAATCTAAATTGTTAAAGCTACCTAAGCTGAGAAAAACAGTTCTTAAATATAGTATGCCAGAACTGGAAGTGGCAAGACAAGGAAAAGAAAACATAAGGAGAAGAAATCTAATAGCAATTCCTTGACTTTCCCAATGGAATTAGATTCATAAACCCATAATAAATGAATAAATAACTGAGTGAATGACATAAATGAGTGAATGAACAAATGAGTTGATCATTTGATTAAATGGATGAATGAATGAATTTGATAAATGACTTTTAAAATATTTTATTACAAATAAAATATTTTTCTTATTACAAATATTTATAAGTAAATTAATAAATCTATTTTAAATTCTTACTTTGCCACTCACTAGTTCTGTGACCTTCAGCAAGTCACTAAATCTTTCCAAACTTGCTTCTTTATTTCTAAAATAAAAATAATAAAACTTGAACTATATACTTGCCAGTGTTAAAATAAAGCTCCCATGAGTCCTTTGTAAACAATTGCAGCTCACATGAACTGTTTGTATTGTTTAAAAGGGACTTATTTGTATTAAAGTCTTTAAAAATGAATTTTAATCCATTGTATCATAATCATCATTCAGTTCTATTATTTTTCACTACTTATAGGCTACTTTGTTTTAATGGCCATACCGATTTGTACTTGGAGGTTCATGCAAATAACTAGTGTCTAGCTTTTTTCTGACATTGCTAAGATAATAATGGAACACACTCTCACATTTTTTTAAACATTTTTTTCCTAAGATAATTGGGGTTAAGTGATTTGCCCAGGGTCATACAGCTAGGAAATGTTCAGTTTCTGAGACAAGATTCATACTCAGGTCCTCCTGACTTCAGGGCTGGTGCTCTAATCACTGCACCATCTAGCTTCCCTTTACACATTTTTTGCCTTTTTTTTTTATCAGTTCATTTCTTTGGTGGCATCTTTATTCTCATTTTTCTTTGTATTTCCTTCTTTTCTAGTGCTCAATCCCAGTATATACCTCTCCATTGACTTTAGAAAGATAATTATTTTTTATTTCTTTGGAGATTGTTATTTCCTGACTTTTATAGCCTTATAATATTAGTAGAATATTAATATTATAAAAGGAGAAGTTACATATCATTAAAGGAGTTTTGCAATTTCACAAAGGCAGTCCTTCTCTTTAATTTTGGGTAAAGCTCATTATCATTTGCTGTCCTTGCTAGCTTTTGTAAAATGTCTCGTGGATTTTGATCTTGGATAATCATCAGGACTGGATAGGGCACAAATCTGAAACTTCAGCACAAACTGAAGGAACATAGGATTAGCATTGATGGGCACAGTGGGCATGGATGGATGATTTATGGCACACTTAGCAGAGGTAACATGAGAAATTATTAACCATGCATTCTGTTCTCCAGTGCCCTTAACCCAATTACAGAAAAGGAAATGTTTGTCTTTGACCTCCTTTTTTATCCCTTTTCTACTTCCTTTCTTTCTCCTGCATGCCAGAACACCAGTTAATCAACAGTCATTCAATAAATGCCTCCTATGTGCCAGACACTGTATTACTTGCTAGGGATTCAGAGGTAAAGAATAAATCCCAATTCTCAAGAATCCCTACTGGATATACCTTCAAATCAGTGACTTTGTTGTTATTTACCAAACATCTCTAACATTTCAGTGGATCTGTTGTTTCACTGATAGGGCTGTGACTTCTGAGGATACAAATTCCAACCCATTGAAGTGCTTCCCCTATAACTCTGACAAAATATGGATACTAACTGAGTATGCAGATTTTTCTTCAGTTATACCTTAAAGATAGGATTTTGTTTTAGGGAGGAGTATATGGTTATTAGAAGTACTATCTTTGAAAAAGTCTAAAATATGTGCAATGTACCACATTTGCGCTGTGGCTTTAGACTTTTTTGCACTTCTTTTTTCATGTTTTTTGAGGAAGTGAAACTAAACTTTATGCATCTGGGAAACAACTATAACTTTCTTATTTTTGGTGTCTTTACTCCCAAGATCTAGGTAATTTTTTTCCAGACCATACTATAAATACAACAAATATTTATTGCAAGAATAAATACAACATAATTTAATCCTATTTTTTGGATAATTTCCAATCATCACAATCAAACATTGTCATTGTGCTGTAATAGAGTGATGCCATCACGGATTTGATTGAATTTAACATCTTTATTACACACAAGACACTATGTTAACTGCTGGGAAACATATATGTGAACAGTAATATAGTTTCTGTTCTCAATGAATTTTTAATCATTAGAAGGTTGAGACATATACACAAACAATTATGATACAAGTTAGAAATAGGTCTTTGCAGAGTGGAAAGAAAAGTATATTTAGTTCTCTTCACACAAAATATAAATTGGGTTACTTGAGCAAAGTTATTTAACCACTGAATGCCACAATTACCACTCAGCCATAAAACTAGAATATCAACTTCTCTGCTTGAAGAAAGAGTGACAAATCATATAACATCTGCGACCTTTTTGGTTCCAAAATCCATGATTCCATCCTTTTGAATTTCTTTTTTATTATTATTATTTTTATTTATTTATTTTTGCTGAGGCAATTGGGGTTAAGTGACTTGCCCAGGGTCATACAGCTAGAAAGTATTAAGGCCATATTTGAACTCAGGTCCTCCTGACTTCAGGGCAGGTTCTCTATCCACTGCGTCACCTAGCTGCCCCTTAAATTTCTTTTCATCAAAGTCATCTACCACACAATTCACTCTTTCCTGTTATAACTGAAAAGGAGAATTGATCAAGTTAGTTTATTTTACTTGTGGCAAGTCATTATTCCTGCATAAAACTCAAATTATCTAAACAAAATCTTGAAAGATCTTTACAGTTATTGTGGTCCTTGGGAGGGCTCAAGATAGGGGATGCTTCAAATTTTTAGGGAGGAGCACCAGAGTTGATTCTCCACTCATCAGTTTTTATACAGCAAATATCTCCTATATAACTTCAATCTGTGATATTTTATCTTTTTTTTTCTTGCTTACCTAGGGTTCTAAGTCAGTGGTTGATATGGAAGCAATGTTGTGATTTCTTATCTTTGCTTTGAAATCTTTAAGTATTTGCTATAGGTTGATAGAGGCAAAGGAAGGAAAAAGCAGTCATGTTGGGAATTGTATGGAAAAAGATTTTGCTTTAACCCCATAATTGACTTTGTAAATTTATTGGACTTGTTCTACCAGAGATAGAGGCCTTCTTTCATAACTTCATGTGAATTATGAAAAATTCATAGCATTCAGGAGTTAAATCATGCATTTGACTGTCAACTCATAAGGAGCTTTAGGAAAAAGCACGGAGGGAGAGGGAGCAAGGGAGGGAAAGAAAAGGTGCCCTTTTTTTCTGGACTGAATTTCACAAATCAACTCTCCTGAGCCAATCTCAAGATTCTTAGGAAGACTATAGAAACAAAAAGTTATCATTCACATGTGGACTTTTGTTTAATATGTCATATATAAGTTTAGGGGTATGTTTACCCCACGCATTTGAAGACTTCCCCTGGTAGAATCAGTGGATTTGTTCTTCTGGCCATGAAGGTGGCTGAAGCAGGTACAGTGGAGTGCTTGGAATTTGGTCAGGCATCAGAGACATCAGGGTTGTCCACTGCTTCCTGGACCTTCATCAGTCATCCTGACTTTCGTCTTGCCACTGGATTTTAATGCATCCAGAAGAGAAAGAGTGTGGCTGGTGACTTTGTCTAACTCTAACTCACTTAAATCCAATTTAAGCTCAAATCAGAATATCATCCTGTGATATCATTGGTCTTCTTTGAAAATGAAGAACAAACAACATGTTGGAATATCTTGCATGTATGAGACAGGCCAAGAGACAATTACTGGAGGGGTGGACGGACTCTGCAATAAATATATCAGATTCATGCTACACTGATCTTTATTTATTTATTTTTTGGGGTGTTATATAGAATGCAGAATAAGATTTCCCTAATGGTGTTTTCTTAATTTTTAATCCTTAGCTCCATCAACTGGAAGAATCTCAAACAACATTACACCAACTGGAGCAACTGCACCAACCAGTCCAGCCCAGCCTCAACTAAATGAACAAGACACTTTTGTGCAGAGAGCTGAACACATTCCAGCAGGAAAACGCACTCCAATGTGTGCCCAGTGTAACCAAGTCATCAGGTTTGTATTCATCTTCATAAATGCCTCTAACACATCAATATTGGTTTTAGTTTCTTTACATCTAATAGATAAAATTAGATTATCTTCTCTCTGATTATGATGATACTGAAAAGTCCTGGATGATTTCTCCATGCTGAGTGCTATTTTATCAACTGGAAGAGAGATTTCATGTTGGTAATCTCTAGATGATAAGATGGGGAACAGAGTTGGGGCCAGGTTCTGAATGTCAGGAAAGGCATTTGAATGTAACCTGGTCTGCAACAGTACTTCAGCCTTTTTATATGACTTACTCGTTTCCTAATTGGAGGAATAAAGGACTTTTTGGTTTCCTGTTGAAAAAACTGCCTCTACCAATTCAGATTGGTACCTGTTCTTCAACTTACGGTCTCATAGAGTTACAAGAGTCACTGAATAGCCAAGTGATTTGCCCAGAGAAATATGGCTAGTATGTATCAGAGATGTAAAATACAGTTCCTCTTTCCTCTAAAGCCAACTATATCCCTTAGCCCATGCTACCTTTCTCTGCTGTAGGATTTCAGTGTCATCAAGCAGGAAAAGAAAGGCAAGTAAATCAATTTATTCACTTTGTGTGTGAAGGTGTCCGAATACACTCATGCATTTCCTGAAGTCTTTGATGATAGATTTTTTTTAAAAATTGTTTATTGAATTTTTAATTTATGGAATAAAACAAGCATTTCCATATCATAGTATAATTTTTAAGATAGATGATTGCATATGAAACTACAGATAAACTAACTTTGATAGTTAGAAATGTATACATTGTATAGTTAAAATATAGGGAAAATATTTTGCAGGTTTATTTCAGTGTCTAAAAACTTGAGAACAGAGTTAAGGATAATTACATTTAGCAATACATATAAAGTTCAAGTTCTTGATCTTGTGTGCTTCATCCCAAACACTGCTCTGGTTTTGCAGAGAGGAAAGTCTTAGAGAAAGATAATGTATGCATGAGTCCAGGGCTCTTAGGAAGTCCAGGATGAGAGCAGAGCAGGGGACAAGGGACAATCTAGGGAGAGACATTTTACAGTGTAAAGAAAAATTAATCGCTTTCAGATTTTGCAACTACATTAGCTTTGGTTTTGGTTTGCTTGTTTGCTAGTTTAGTTTTAAATTAGGGTGTTTTAAAAAAATTACTCAAATAATGATTTCTCTCAGTAAAACATGCCACAGACGAAGCAATTTTCAGCCTTTTTACTTGTATGTGTTGTCATCATTTTGTGTTTTCTGGAAAATAAAAATCACATTTTCAGGGGCACTTTTAAGGTTTGAGACATTTTTTTGTGCTAGTGAGGCTTACCTGGGTTTTAGTGCTGATTTACAAAAGACTTAGAAAGAACGTCCAGAGAAACAAATGTGGAGTCTGAATGCAGATCGAAACATATTATTTTTACTTTGTTTGTTTGTTTTTTGTGGCATTTCCCTTTTGTTCTCTTTCTTTTATTCACAGGATGTCTAAAGAGGAAATATGTTTCCATGATTACACTTGTATAACTTATATCAGATTGTTTGCCATCTTGGGGAAGGGGAAGGGAAGAAAGGGAGGGAGAAAATCTTATAAAAATGAAAGGTGAAAACTATATTTACACATAATTGGAAAAAATAAAATTCTATTTACAACAAAAGAAACACCCTTTAAGGAGAAAAAGATATCAAGTTGTCAGTGGGATTATGTGTGTTTTAGTATAGTTCTTTTGACAAAAAGTCAAATTAATTTGTTGTCATGAAATATATATTATATACATGAATTATACATTGGGCATATATATCATATACAATATTATGTACAATACAACTTCTTCCTCAGTAAAGTTATTTTAGTGAGAAAGTAAGAAAAGTAATAGAAATTGCTACACATTTGCTTTAAAATTTAAGGTTAATCCAGAAGATAATTTTCATGCATGCATAATTAGGAAATCACTGAGATTTAGGATACACCTGGTCTCTCCTTATTGCTCACTCATCATCTATTACATTTTGTCTTGCCTCACATTTGCCATGAATTCAGTATCAGTTGAGCATCAAAGCCTTATGTACTAAGGAACTTTTAGGAAGGGGGATTAGCCCTTGTCAGGATCACATAACACTAATTAATAGACCACATTCACCTGGTCCTCTCAGACCTTACAGCAGTTTGGAAAGATTATGGTAGGTTCAGAGTTCATAAGAATATAATTATGGTACAAAGCCCTTCATGTCAGCATTTCTTAAAAAAAATACAAGTTGGCTCAGATGACATTCTCTAATACAGCTTCTCTACAATCACAACTCTGGCATACCCTGGAAAATTATAAAAATTTTTGCTTCATTTAATAATGTTTTAATTTATAATGTTAATCATTAATACTTAATGATGATTTCAAAACAATGCAAAACTTACTGACATCAGGTAACAAAATAAATTAATTTTTCTAAAGATATAAAAATATTGTTTTTGAGAACTTCAAAGATTCAACCACCGAAGTTTTAGCACTAAATCGGTTACCTCCTAAAAGTACACACTTAGGTTCCTCATACCTGATCTCTGACCTCCATTGTTTATTTATTTGCATATGATATTCTGTTCAACAGTTCTTTTTTTTTTTCTTACCATTTTGAAAAAAATTTCTCCAAAATTGAAGTGCAGAGATTTTACTTGCTTCATAGCTGGATTTTTTTTTTTTTTTGTTTTATTTGTTTGGGTTTGGGAGGGGAGGGTTACTTTTTTGTTTATTTGTTTATACAGGCATATGGGGATGTTTCAGAGAACTCTACTGAGATATTTAATAAATCTTATTAGTGCCTAGTTCACTGTTGGCTTCAATTCAATCAGTATTTTTTAAGTTGTGGTAAGTTTCAGGAATACAAAGACAAAACTGAAATAAACCCTTTGCTTCATAAGCTTATACTCTACTATGGGGAATGTGTGAATATGAAATACAATATGTTTGCAATAAATAAATTTGTTATATTAAAGAAAGTGTCGTGTAGGGAAGTTGAATCTTGAAGAAAGTTATTCCAAAAAAATATAAACAGGTTGGAGAGAGAGCCCCTGCAGGGTTTTGAGTAAAGAAACGATGTGGTCAGAACTGTATTTTAAGATTATAAATGTGAAAGCTATTTGGACAACAGATTGAAAAGGGGGAAGAGATTGCAGATATAAGAGAGAAAGTCTAGTAAATCAAATTATTATATCCTCAAATACATTTTGCTTACATCTGGGGAGTTGGGTTCCAATGAAAAATTATATCCTTGCCTGTAGAATTTAACTTCATTAAAATGTATTGAAGGTTATACACAGTTACCAGCAATATTCCAATTTTATTTCTGTATAGTTTTATGGGAGAAAGGAAAACTGGAGGTTCAATAAACTTTGATTTCTTCTTATATGTACTTTGCTTTTTTTTTTTAAAGCTGATTTCTGTTACCATGAAGTTTACTATGTATTTAGGGGACACCAGAATAAAAGTGAAAAATTCAATCAAATCAGTACTAAGTACTAAGAAATCAAGTGTGGCTGACAACTTCAAAATGAGTAGGGGATGGTTTAAATTTTTTTTAAACCTTTTCAATTTTCAAAACATGCATGATTATGTTTCCCTTCTCAGATTTTTTTTTCTTATAGATCCAACTTTTCTTGCACAGCAAGATAACTAAAAATATGTATACACATATTCGATTTGTCAAGTATTGTAACATAATTAACATGTAGTAGACTTCCTGCCATCTAGGGGAGGGATGGGAGCTAGGGGGGAAACATTTGTAACAGAAAGCTTTGCAAGGGTCAATTTGAAAAATTACCCACACATATGTTTTGCAAATAAATAGCTTTAATAAAAAAAAAAAACATATGCATGGATAGTTTTTCAACATTAACCCTTGCAAAACCTTGTGTTCTAATTTCCCCTTCATCTCCCCACCCTCTCCCCTAGATGGCAAGTAATCCACTATATGTTAAACATAATAAAAATATATCTTAAATGCAATATATGCATACATATTTGTATAATTATCTTGCCGCACGAGAAAAATCAAATCAAAAAGGAAAAAAAATGAGAAAAAATAAAATGCAAGCAAACAATAACAAAAAGAGTGAAAATGCTATGCAATGTTGTGATCCAAACTCACTTCCCATAGTCCTGTCTGGAGGTAGATGGCTCTCTTTATCACAAGATCATTGGAACTGGCCTGGATCATCTCACAAAATGAGCATTTTAAAGGAAATTATTTGACTAAATGGTGTTTTCTAGGCATTGCCTTAAACAACAAATTAATACAGAAACAAATTAAGAGATTTGGTAGAGAAGGAACTCTGGGCTTTTAGTCCCAAGATTCTTTGCCTCCTATATTAATTTCACCTCGCTTGGAGGTAAATATCAAAAGTTGAAGCCACAAATTTTTATTTTTGTTTGAAAAATGTAAAAATTTCCAAATGCTGTCATTTGCAATTTCCTAAAAGGCAAAGGTATGATTCCATGGAAATATATTTTTCTTTGTAATTTGCTTTACCTTCCCATACTGGGCATTAAAGTTTTTGTCTTTTAAAAATAAAGAAAAAAGGGGGCAGCTAGGTGGCGCATAGAGCAGCAGCCCTGAAATCTGGAGGACCTGAGTTCAAATGTGACCTCTTAACATTAAGTGTTGACACTTAATACTTCCTAGATGTGTGACCTTGGGCAAATCACTTAATCCCGATTGCCTCAGCAAAAAGAAAAAAAGAAAAGAAAAAAAAATAATAATCCCTATCAGTCCAAACTTTAGGTAGGAAGTAAAACATTTTCCATGACCAGTGTGCCATATTTTTTATTTCAAAAAAAGGTATCTTACTGATTCTACCTTTATTAGTCTCTTTTTACCTATGCATTGTGCTTCAGTATCTTGCTGTCCCAGTATTCTCTGAACTTTTTTTCTGTGTCTTAATCTCTATTCTGTGAATGTTTCACACTTTTCTCTTTCCCTGTCTGTTTCTAGATCAAATAAATAAACAAGCATTTATTTAGCCCTTGCTAAGGTTACCTAGGTGGCGTAGACAGAATAGGTGAGTTTGTAATCAGGAAGACTCTTCTTCAAGAATTCAAATCTGGCTGTGTGATCCTGGGCAAGTCACTTAATCTTGTTTCACCCCAGTTTCTCATCTATAAAATGGGTTGGAGAAGGAAATGGCTAACCAGTCTAGTATCTCTGCCAAGAAAACTCTAAAAAATGGGGTCATGAAGAATCAACAACTGAAATGACTTAAACAAATAACGTGCCAAAGCTACATGTGGTATTGGAGATACAAAACCAAAATGAAACTAGGATGGAGAATCAGGAAAAGGCTGGAGCAGTTTTGAGACAAATTCAGCACTCTAAGAGTCAGAGTTGAGAAAAGAATCCATTTCAGTATAAAATTTTGCTTGAAAAATAATTTTTTTTACTGTAACATTGTAAACTGAAATAGTAACACAACTTTCCAGTACTATTTATGAAAAGTATTTTGCTTCCTATCCCAAGTTTAGAGATGTAGGTATTTCTGAAATCCACTCTTATTTTCAAAGTTCAAAAATTTCCTGTTTGGGAAGGTTACAAAGGAATGATATTCCTCCATGGAATAACATCTCTGCCTTTTTGGAAATCATAAATGACAGTTTTGGAAATCATGACATTTTTACCCCAAAAGGAAAAAAAATGGCCTCATTTTTGGTATTTGCCTCTAGGCCAATTGAAGTTAATATGGAGGCCTTAAGGCCTCCCACCTTTCACTACATCCTGCTTTTCTGTGTATGGAGATAGGAGGACAACCTTGAGTATGAAGCAGTATATTGAACTGAAGGATGTTATTTGTTATAGTAATTGAATTGAACTCTATGCCTTGCTAGTTTTTGTTTTGTTTTGTTTTGTTTTTAAATTTTAAAAGGGGACAAGGAGAATATCCTGTGTTTCCTATTCCCTCAAAATAAAAATTTATTTTGCTTACAAAGCCCTGGATTATTTTTCCTCTTCCATTAATCAGTGGTTGACAGTTTTTTAAAAGTACACACCCTTGCCTCTGTATCTGATTTCCTTCTTTCATTTTTCTGACTTCACTCTTATAAGTCTTTTCCATTTCATTGTATTCCTTCCTTGGTGTTTCTGCCTACCTTCCATTTTTATTGTAAGATTATTAGAGGATTGGAAGGGTGGGGGTGTCATTGTAAAAAATTTGGTTTTCTAGTCTTTCAACCCTATTTACAAGTTCAGTGAACCAGATGTTGCCATTCCTTCCCCTCCCTGCATTTGTCAATCAGCAAGTACTTAATTGAAAACTCTTAGGGTTCACTACATTGTTGGAGGTAGTTGAATCCCTTCTTACACTTTGTACATAACCAAGCCTATTATTCTTGTGCAGGCAAAGGGAAACTTAATCCTATCTGGAATTATATGAACCTCTTCAGTGTCTGTACTGTGTTAATGAGGCTGTAAATTAGTCAGTGCTTGACACAGTGGATAAGAGAGCACTTTGTTAAATGTAAGGGTTTGTATTATTTAATCTATACATAACTGAAAGGGCCCTGATGGGGAAAGGGCCTGTACTAGGAGGCTGGAGGGCATCAGGGCAGATCTCTGTGGGCACTGCAGCCAGGCCTACAGGAATCTAGAGTCAGATAGCAGGGGAGCATTTTAGAATTAGTTCTTTAAAAGTGTAATAATAGTTTTCACAAAACTGTTTGCTTCCATTTCTTCTAAAAATATTTTGCCACTGATTAGAATGAAAGGAAACATTTGAACTGTCTTGGACGTGGATTCCAATGAAATAAAATTTTATTTAGTGTAACTTTGAAAGTCAGTACAACTTCAATGAAAGTGAGAATTTCTACACCTGCCCTTTTAAAACGATATTCTGCAGAAACTAGGCTTAGACCAATATCTCATACCTTATATTAAGCTGAGGTCAAAATGGGTACATAATTTAGACATAAAGGGTAATAGTATAAGCAAATTAGGAGATATTTCAATCTGTCTAATCTTTGGAGAAAGGAGAAATTATGACCAAACAAGAAATAGAGAACATTATGGAATGCAAAAAAAAATCTTGCAAAAATGAAATTTGAAAACCATCTTTTGCCTGTGATTGGAAAATCAATATACTATTAAAATAAAAAATTTAAAAATATAGAAGACAAAAAATGGTGTTTTTCTTCATCCCATTTTTGTTACATTTCAGCCATATAGGTTTTCTAAATCTTTTAATCATTATGTCATTTCATTCTCTCAAGGATATTGGGATAGAGTACCGAGTCAGAAAAGCTTCTCTGTTTTTAAAGAAAAAAAGAAAGTAAAAAAGTTAATTTCTGAACCCCAAAGAAGAAAAATGTCACAATATCTTAAAACTGATTTTTGTGTTTAGGCCACTAAGTTATCTGCCTAGAAGTCTTGTCTAGTGTTTACAGTTATCCCTTCCACAATGCAGTTTTCCCCATAGAGGTTTCCATATAGCATGGGTCATCTTAAGAAATTAAATGGGAATTTGGGGGAGTTTTGCAGAGAAGACCAGCAGACAACACAGAACAAGTTTAGAAAGTCTTAAAAGCATAAAATATATGTATAGTATTGCATAACATCAATATATTTTATCTTTAAATACCATAATACTTTCTCTGGTTTGAAGGGAGGACCAAAACATTTTACACAGATTTTTTTCTTATCACAAGGATGCCCTACTCCTAATGTGACCTGTCCAAGCCCCTACCCCATGATCATTAAGTAAGTTCTAATTGTTAGTGTAAAGTTCAAAGTCAGTGTAACCAACTGGATACAATAGGAGGCTGGCTATCAGGCTCCCCAGGTTCTGGTTCTGACTCAGCCACTTATGACTTTGATAATGGGCAGATTATTTGACCTCTCTGTGTTTTGGTCTGCTTGCCTGAAAAATCAGGCTCATAATAACTGCCCTGGTCTATCTCACAGGAATGTTGTATGGACAAATTACATAATAAATTTAAAAGTACCTTAGAGATAAAGACCCTCCATCAGTGTAAGATATTATGATATAGCTGCAGGAAAAGTACATTACATAGAGGCCTACAGTGGTTCATCCCTGTGGTCCTGATGCTGTGATATGGCTATCTAATGGATTCTTGTTAAGCAAACAAAACCCATCTTATCAGTTTGCGACTGTATCATGCTTAATGGAATAAAACCTCCCTTAAACATCTGTTCCTTTGAAACAAATGTGCAGCAAAGGACATTTCTTTTTAAATTAAATTAAGCCCCTTTCATGGTGAGTAAGAAAAAGCTGTAATACATCAGAGTAGTTAATGTACTGTGTGTTCTTTAGGGTTTCACTTCATTTTGTGAAGGGATGATTATGTTCAATAAGGCTGAAAAATAAGTATTTTGAAAAAAAATGAGAAAGGGGAAAAAATCAGTCAGTCTCAGAAATAAAGTGAGCTGTTAGGATTTTTTTTTTTTTTTTGGCAAAGCTAGAACTTGAATTCATTTCTTGTGCTTCTCATTCCACAATATGACATTGGCTGGCTATATCACACTTAACTTGTTACATTATCTTGGGAAAGTCACCTAATCCCTTTTGGCCTAAATTTCCAAACCTGTCAAATGGGAATAATAATTTCAGCTATCTTTCAGGGTTGTTGTGAAGATCAAATAAGATATAATTATAGTTTGGCATCTAATAAGAGCCATATAGATGTTGTGGTTATTATTATCATTATTATTAAAAATAGCAGATATTTTTTAATCAGGATGTTTTATACTAGGCATAGATTTAAAAATACAAACATGTACTATGGTGAGTTTCATGAGGACAGAGACTGTTTTTTGCTTTTTAGCACAGGGCCTGGCACATAGTAGGTGCTTAAAAAATGTTTATTGATTAAAGAAGAAATGATAGCTTCATTACCTTTCTTTATCAAGGAATTTTAGTTCTTATCACATTTGATCATCATCATCTTCGTTTTTAACCAGGTTGTCTCTTCTATCACTAAAGTATATAGAATGTACTCTCTGTGCAAAGAGAAAAAAAACACACAACAATTCATCATTGGACTTTGCAGAGCAATATCCTAACTGTCCTTTCTTCCCTTCATTTTCCTACATAAACCAACAGAGAGTTCCATGTGGTGGATCTAAGTTATTCTTGTATGGTATATTTGACTGTACTTCTCATAGGTACCCTTGACATTGAATCTTCACTCTTATCCTTATTAGCTGTGTGACCATGGAACTCATTTACTCTTTTTGTTTCTTCATCTATAAAATAACCATGGAATTCTGAGCAACTCTGGGGTTTCCAGAAAATTGCAACAGAAAAATACAATTTGAAATGTAAAGTCTCAAGGACATTGCTGTAATCCTCCAAGTATTGTACTAACATCAATGTTGTATATCCAAGGAAAACTGAAATTATTTCTTTTGACAGAGGACCTTTCCTAGTGGCCTTGGGAAAATCCTGGCATCCAGAAGAGTTTAACTGTGCCCACTGCAAAAACACCATGGCTTATATTGGATTTGTGGAGGAGAAGGGAGCCCTGTACTGTGAGCTGTGCTATGAGAAATTTTTTGCCCCTGAATGTGTTCGCTGCCAAAGGAAGATCCTGGGAGTAAGTTTGAGAAAACTTTTTTAGAATGTGTTTTGTTTTCTTTTTTTATTCTGTTGATATATTTCTATTTGGAGTTATCCTTGTTCTTTCCTTCTTGTTTTGTGCTTGTGGCACTAGTGGAATGGGGCAGAACTGTGCAAAACCAGCACCTTTCCCTTTCCCCCAATCCTTCCCACATATAGCCTCATGAACTCAAGAGGATAGGTAAGCAGCCTGTGGTTTCATCTTGCTGTTTTCCTGTTTGGCTGGTGGAAAACTAGGCCACCAAGCAAAAATAATTTACTGTGGATTCTCTGGGACCTGGGTGGGCTGCCTTCCTGGTATGCTGCTTGCTTAAGAAGAGAGAGGCAGCCTAGATTGAGGCTAGTCAGACCACACACACAATAGTTCTTAGCATTGACACCTTTACTGTTTTAATTAAATTCTAGCCTTCTTTTAAGACTGGGATTTTTTTTTACCTGCTAGGGTTCAACTATAGGACCTCATGAAACATTCAAAAATATGAAGTATATAAATGATGTATTTTTCTTACACATACATAATAATATTTTAAAATATAACTTCAATTTTATGAGACTGAGTGGGTAATGGAAACAGACTTTTGACAGAAAAAGCTAAAACCACAAATTTTGCTGAAAGAGTAAATTGAGGACAGATGAATTCATCAAGGTTTACAGAAAATAGGTGTTATTGTGTTCTTCTCTGGAGTTTTTAAAACTGAATTTTGAGGTCAGAGTCTGGGGCATTTATCCTGTTGCCTATGGAGTAGTATATGTCTTTCTGGAAGAGAAAGAAACAGAAGTGGTCTGTTTGTTCTGGAAACCAATTTAGTTTAATGGGAATTTCTCCAACATGCTTCCTAGAAATCAGATTCTTGTGCCTTTGCTAAATTATAATACTCCTGAAAATTTTTAGTCTTATCTCACTAATTAGGAAATAGACTAAGAGTTACTTAGTGGTGAAACCTAATGAAATGTCAACTAAATTACATCTCCTTGGTTTCTGACAGAGGGAAATGTACTTTCTATAGCTGTAAAAATGGACTCAGGTCTTACCAAATGGGAAATATTTCCCTGGAAATAGGATAATCTGAGGAGGTAAATTGAAAGTGAAAAGAGAAGGCCTGAGTTCTAATCCAAACTCTTCAATTACTGCCATTACAGCCTTTGTTACTTTGGGCAAGTTTCTTGAGTTATATCGGTGGCGAGATAAGGGAGTTTGATTTACCTTCTGAATGTATGATCAATCCTGTGATCGCTTATTCTAAATTGCTTTATCAGATATAACAGCATTCTTTTTATAACTAAATTACTGTTTTGTTGCTCGTTGCTTTATGATCATAGACAAGTCATAATAATAATGACGGCATCTACTCATATATAGTATAGCACTTTTAAATTTTACAAAAACACTTCCTTCTCAAGTCTGTGAAGTGAGAAAGGAAATTAATATTATCCCCAATTAATTAGGAAAGAAACTAAGAGTTAGAGGAGTTCAGTGTCCTCATCATGATTACAATGGTTAATTAAGGGTTAGAGGCAGTTTACAAACCCACATTTCCTGACTTCTATGTCTGCTGTACTCAGAACTATTTTCATAGTTAATTCTTACTAACTATTCTTTGTCATTTTCTTTTCTTTTAAATAAATGTTGATGTCTTTTGGTTTTTTATTACCATAATCTACTCCAGTATCTCTTCCTTGCTTCCCTCCTAGAGAGTTTATACCATAGAGCAAATACTATTTTTAAACCCCCCCCAAAAAAAAATGAAAAGGGGTTGGAAAAGTTGTGTGATATTACAGAGATTGTGTCTCAGAGGTGAGACACTTCTCTGTGTTTTTCTCCTATAATATATAGAAATAAAACATAAGTTTCGACATCTTTTTCCTGGTTGTGATGTGTAGGAACAGTATTGTAATCCTTTCCT
>JAJPUD010000181.1:641709-696793 GCA_023553655.1 Myrmecobius fasciatus
TGCAATATATTCAAATAGTACAACATCTGTTTGGATTGTTTGGTTTGTATGTATGAAAAATGCATGCAATCTATCATAGATCATAGAAATTTCCCAAAAGGTATGAATATTCCTCCATTTGGGCTGTTGCACAGGGTGGCTTACTAAGAATGGGCCAATACATATTGGGAAGTGGCCCACACATTAAAAAAAAAAAAAACAGAAATGAATTCTCATCATCCTTCTTGCTGGGATAGAAAATGTGGCTGTCACTTCCTAACTTTAAATGGACCATTTCTTTACTCCACCATTGTGAGAACAATATCTCACATATTGATTATATTGCCATCTTGTTTCATGTGTAATTGAATTTTTTTTTAACTTTATGGAACAGGAAGTCATCAGTGCTTTGAAACAAACTTGGCATGTTTCCTGTTTTGTGTGTGTGGCCTGCAATAAACCCATTCGAAACAATGTTTTCCACTTGGAAGATGGTGATCCCTACTGTGAAACAGGTGAGGAAAGATATGTTATGACTCTTATGGACCCCCACATGTTGTATAGTAAAGAGGAAGAGCAAGGCTTTGTCTTTAGAAAAAATTCCTACTGTTTCTCTAAATTTACTTTTTCCCTCTCCTTTTTTTCAAAATGTAACTCACCTTGAAGCCAAGAAGACCCAAGTTCAGGTTCCATCTTTTACAAAAAATGATTTTGTGACTTTGAGCAAATCATTTAATCTTCAGGGTTTTAAACATCTTTAAACAACTCTCCAAGGCTGTGAGTTGTAGAGAAGGTACCAACTTACCCTTTGTAGATTGAGGTTTTCTCACCTGTAAATTCCATACCCCAATAAAAGCAAAGGTCTAGTCTGTACTCCTTAATATTTTTAACTGCTGAACATGTTTTCCTTTATTTAGGAAAAATCTGTTAGTGTGCTTTATAAATAAAATTTGACAAGATGGGTGCAAAATATTTAGGTTTTATCTCCTTGAGTAAGTTTATATTATATATTCTTTTCAGTTTCCTTTCCAACAATATTCTTAAAAATCTGTCTTCAATGTCAAGCTATAAATATTCCAAGGAATGATTTTTTTAAATTTAGGAGAGTAATAACATGACTCTTCCAAGGCTTTCCATCTATAATATTTGGCTTTAGAATAGTTTATAATCCTTACATTTGTATGTGATATATGTTATGTGCTAGGAATACTTCACAGTACCTTAGAACAGATGATGAGGTCATTTTATATGAAGCAATGACTCAGGAAAAGCTGAAAAGCCATTAAACTCCCTCTCCCTTTTATCTGTTTTTCATATGGTAAAGAGTCTGTCTCTGTTTCTCTCTCTGTCTCTCTCTTCCTCTCCTTCCCCCCCCCCCCTTTCTCTCGGTGGGTCACTTTGTTTCTCTGTCCCTCTCAAATTTTCTGAGTGCAAAGTTATAGCTTTAAAGGTTTCTTCCTCCTGACATTAGCACTTTTTTTGGTCTCAACTTCTGTTATACTTTGCAATAAGGAAAAAAATCATAAATGGTGATAATACTAATAAAGTATTTTAAGTAAAAAATGCTAATTCACAAAGATTTGAAAATGATTCAGATAAAGTACTAAATGTTAAATGGTTGGATGAATTTTATTAAGCTGGTTAGTATTTCTGTAGAAAATTGAAATAGACCTTTGAAAATATCAGCATTTTTATTGATTTATTATTTTTTACTCTTTTATGTTCTCTTTATACTAAACTCAAAGGGCACAAATGATTCTCAACTTCACAGTGGGCTTTGAACACAAACACTATTCACTAAGAGCATTTTGCTTGAATAGGTTATAAATATATATTTTACTGTGCCCCTCAGCTCAAGACTAATCTAGTACATGTTGAAAGAATCATTGTGAGTTTGAAAGTTTTTTCAAAATATGGTCAGTGTACTAAACTGATGTCTTTAGCAGCTGCCTTTAATGTAGATTAAAATCCTTTCTTTTTTCTTTTTCTTTTTTTTTAAGAAAGCATGAGCCGGGGGCAGCTAGGTGGTGCAGTGGATAGAACACCAGCCCTGAAGTCAGGAGGACCTGAGTTCAAATTTGGTCTCAGACACTTAACATTCCCTAGCTGTGTGACCCTGGGCAAGTCACTTAACCTCAATTGCCTCAGGGGAAAAAAAAAAAAGCATGAGCCTAGTTCTTTATCTTGCCTAACATTATTTTCTTAGAAAAACTTATCTTATATCCAAGATGTTGGTGTGTGCATGAGTGTGTGTGTGTTTGTTTTGTATATGTGTGTGTATATATGTATAAAATATACATTCCATAATAAGTGGGTATACTTATTTAAGATGAGCTTTGAATATTCTTCTCCCCAACCTCAGATACTGTAAAACATTTTTCTGATCTTATATCTACGAACCCCTTTAAATATAAATATTTTGCTTACCTAATTTCTGTCAAACACAAACACACACAAATGCTTTTTTCTGCTTTAAAAAAATAGCAACTGAGTTATTAAAAGAGGCTCAGACCAGACCAATTAAGAGCAGTTAGCTGCTTGCTCCAACATTGAGCTGGAGGAGGAGGACAAGGATGTCACAATTTACCCAGCCATCTCATACCTTCTTTCTTTATTCCTTGTTGTTCCCCTTAGCTCTCATGGAATGGACATGCAGAGCTGTATTTTTTTGAATATTCTTCTGAGAAGGAAGGAAGGAAGGAAGAGAGGAAAAGAAGGAGGGAGGGAGAAAGGAAGGAGGAAGCATTTATTAAGTGCATGTGCCACATATTTTGCTGAGTGCTTGGCGTTTTACAAATTTTATTTCATTTGATCTTCACATCTACCCTGGCAAGTAGGTGATATTGTTATACTCATTTAACATTTAAAGCAACTGAGGCAGGCAGAGGTTAAATGACTTTCCCAGAATCACACAGCTAATTAAGGTCTGAAACTGACTTTGAACTCAGGTCTTCTTGGCTCAGGACCCAGTTCTCTATCTATTCACTTTGATAACAATTGCCTCTAGATGTTTCTGTAGGAAACTCCTGAAGTAAAACTAAAAAGCCACCTATTCCTTATTCCTCTGAAATCAAAGAGCTTATAACTTTCAGATTGATAGCAAATCATCTCTGTTTTCTTATTCCTTTAATTTCTCTCAAAAAATGCTTGTAACCTTCCTACATACCAGTCTCCCAGGTTCTTTGTAGTCTATTACTTATTTTTGCACCTGGTGTGTTTCACTTTACTTTCACTGTCACTGATTATAGCAGACTGGATTAAAAACCAGAATCCAATAATATGTTGTGTTTACAAGAAACACATCTAAAGTATCCAGATATATACAGAATGAAGATAAAGGGCTGGAGTAGAATCTACTATGCTTCAGGTGAACAAACAAAAGCAGGAATAGCAATCCTGATCTCAGATCAAGTAAAAGCAAAGATAGATCTAATTAAAAGAGATAAGGAAGGAAACTATATTTTACTAAAGGGTACCATAGATAATGTAGCAATATCAATACTAAGTATATATGCACCAAGTGGTATAGCATCCAAATTCCTAGAGGAGAAATTAAGAGAGATACAAGAAGAAATAGAGAGCAAAACTATACTAGTGGGGGATCTCAACCTTGCTCTCTTAAAATTAGATAAATCAAACCACAAAATAGATAAGAAAGAAGTTAGGCAGGTAAACAAAATGTTAGAAAAGTTAGGTATGATAGATCTTTGGAGAAAATTGAATGGAAACAGTAGGGAGTTTACTTTTTTCTCTGTGGTTCATGGAATTTATACAAAAATTGACCATGTGTTAGGGCATAAAAACCTCAAAATCAAATGCAGAAAGGCAGAAATACTAAATGCGTCTTTTTTTAGATCATGATGCAATAAAAATCACATGCAATATAAGGCCAGGAGAAAATAAACCAAAAGTTAATTGGAAATTAAATTATCTAATCCTAAAGAATGAATGGGTGAAAGAGCAAATCATAGACACAATCAATAATTTCATCCAGGAGAATGACAATTATGAGACAACATACCAAAATTTGTGGGATATAGCCAAAGTGGTTTTAAGGGGTAATTTTATATCTCTAGATGCTTACTTGCATAAAATAGAGAAAGAGAAAATTAATGAATTGGGCTTACTATTAAAAAAAAAACTAGAAAAGAACAAATTAAAAGCCCTTAATTAAATACCAAATTGGAAATTCTGAAAATAAAAGGGGAGATTAATAAAATTGAAAATAAGAAAACTATTGAATTAATAACTGTCACTGATTAAATTATGAGAAATATGTATGATGTACAGGAGACTTCTGGAGCATGAAGACTTGGATTCAAATTCTGCCTCTGATGCTTACTACCTATATTTCTCTGGGCAATTCACTTAATCTCTCAAGGCCTCAGTTTCCCTATCTGTAAACTGAAAGTATTGAACTAGTTAGTCTCCATGGTCCCTTCCAGCTCCATAGAACACAGATCTATTGTTATTCTTTAATAAATGTTGGTAAAAAAAACCCGCAAAATAATAAGATTTTATAAAGTAAAAGTGGATCAGAACCCAAATATTTCCCTCGTACTTGATCAGTTGTTAGAGTGGGGAAAATTTTGCCTGGTTTAATTGGTTTTAGGTATTTCTACCAATGCTGGTCATACTCCTTTCATATCTTAGGAGCCAAATTTTAATATATAATAATAAAGCTTATTTTATAATATGTTAATAATACATATTAATATAAAATAATCTTAGTATAGAAAAATCATCGTCTTTTGACCAACCTAGTAATGTAAAATAATAATATTAATGGTAAAACCTGCATGAAAGAAAAATATCTTGATGTACTCTATTTTAGTTTTACCAGAGAAGATCTTTTCTTTCTTTAAAAGAAAATCTTATTATTGTTTTATTACTGGTTAAATTGTCAAGTTAAATTGTAATTTTTTTCCTAAAGATTTCTAGCGTGAAGTCATAAGATTGCAAAGAAAGTGCACTAAAAGAAATTTGAGGCCAATATAGTTATGACACAAACCAGCTGAAGCCAGAAACTCAGTTATGGATGTCACTCATGAAGCCCCCGCAGCAATGAGACACAATAATTGAGGGCTTTTTCTCTGCCAGCAGAGTTAGATATTGTATGTAATATTTCAACACGAGGAATTTGTTTTTAATCAATATTAAGTAGCCTTGACATTGCCAGGAAGTTAAAACCTTATATCTAGTGTTCTTTAATAGTAAAGTATGCTAATACTTGTCAAAGAATTCAATTATTATTCTTTATACATGGACATTTTGTGGCTGACTTGAGGTGAGAGAAGTTAAATAGAAATCAATTTATAAACCTCAGAATAAAGGAAATAAACATTACCAAGAAGAAACTTAACAGTCAGTAAATATTAAGTACTTACTGTGTGTCAGACATTACATCAACACAGGATGTAAAAAAAAGGGTAAAAGAAAGCCCTGTCCTCTAGTAGCTCCTGATCTGATGATAAAAGACTTCTCATTAAAAGAACCCAAAGGGAGGAGGATGGTAATAAATCATACCTCTTTCTCTCTATTGTGATATTTTCCTACTTCATAAAAATATTTTTGGGGGTTTTTTTTGAATGAATAAAAAGTAAAGGAATTAGATCAAGTACCATCTCCAGATGACTAAGATTTTTCCATCAATCTCTCTGTCCTTTCTGCCTTGCAGATTACTATGCCCTATTTGGTACCATATGCCACGGGTGTGAATTTCCCATAGAAGCTGGTGACCTGTTTCTCGAAGCTCTGGGTCATACCTGGCATGATACATGCTTTGTATGTTCAGTAAGTAAAAATGTCTTTTCCTGAAATAATTGAATGCATTATATAGCCTGATTTGTGTGAGGAGAAAAACATGTGGATTATGTATTATTCTCCAAATTTAAATGGAAAATAGTTTATAGTCTATAGTCATTTTGAAAGGTGTATTAATATTATAAGAATCTCTCCCCCAACTTTGGTAAGTTTATATGTTAATGAGCATGTTTGTTTTGATGTTTGTAATGATTAAGAAGTACATTTTTATCTCATCAGTTAAGCTAGTGTTTCTTACAATGACAAAAATGCTTTTGGAAGATATTAGCAGCTTTTAGGGACGTAGATAATTTAATAGATAATATATTAAAATTATATAGCTAATTGATGATGGTGACTGACATTTGTATAGCACCTAAAAACTAATAAAGATCTTTACATCTCTTACTTTATTTAAGTCTCACAACAACCTTGTGAAATCTTTACTATAAATCTTGTTATCCAATTTTTAAAAGTTCAGAATCTGAGACTTGGAAAATATGAGTGACCCAGGAACTACTGATAAAGTTACCATTAGCCCTCCACAACTATAATAATTTTTTTACTATGGGAAAATAAAGTATTTTAGTGACTTCTTCCTCATCAATAATCCTTTAAGCATTCTTTATAGTTTTTATATTGTCTTCCATAGTATTTTGTATATAGGAAATAGAAAAATAGCAGATTGGTCATTTACAATGATTTCCAACTCGAGTTCAGTGGAGCATCTAGACCAGATTAAACATTAAAAATGTCATTGTGTTGGCAAGCTTAGAGGCCTCAATTTCCACAATAGAGTGTTGAACTTGTAGTCAGGAAGATCTGAGTTTGAATCATATTCTGACATTTACATCTGTATCATCCTGGGCATGTCACTTAAACAGTTAGAACTTAAGACTTAGAAATGAAAGACGGTTGGTGGAAAATGTGTCCTAATAAGTGATATATAGGAATTCCCATACTAGATATTCTCCATGTTTAGTCACATACATAAAAAGGAAAAATCTGCTGAATGTGTGCTGTTCACATGCTTCTTTTTTATTTTATTCTTCTGGGATGGATGAAAAAATCAGCAACAACTAGCCTTCTGTAACTATCAAAGTGCCACCTAGGCTGGAGACCCAGACACAGGGGAGGTTAAGAAAATCAACACCTTAGCTCTATATTACCAGCAAATTCATGCTGGGGATGGAGTTGCTGGTGCCGACTAAGAAGGGTGAGAAAATCAACAATGCTCTGGCCTTCCATTTTATCCATATGCTACCCAAACCTGGCCAAGAACCAAAAACCTCTGCTTCAGCAGAAGCTGAAGAAAATCATTAACATACTGCTATTATTTCCTGGGACAGATGAGAAAATAGCTTTTCCTATAACTAACAAGAGCAGCTAGGCGGTGCAATGGATAGAGTGCTGGACCTGGAGTCAGGAGTACTCACCTTCCTGAGTTCAGATCTGGTCTCAAACCTTTAGTAGCTGTGTAACCTTTCTCTGTTCTTCTCCAACCCTTTGCAGTGTAATCTATCTTTGGCTACACCATTCAACTGAAATTGCCCTTTCAAAGGTTACTAATAATCTCTTGAATTCAAAGTCCATTGACCCTTCTTCTATAGTTTTTGACATGATTGGCAATATCTTTCTTCCATATTTTTTTCCTTCAGTGGATTTCAGGGTACTTGTCTTTCCTGGTTCACTTTCTATAGCTTTAATTGTTCTTTCTACATCTCTTTTGTTTGATTATCATCCCTGCTTCACATTTCCCAAAGTTCTAAGATTCTTACTCTATCCTCTTCCTCTTTCCTCTCTGTATTCTCTCTTAATGATCTTATTGGTTCCCATGATTTCAGTTATCTCTATATAAGCGATTCCCAAATCCCATATCTAGTTCTCATTTCTTTCCTAACTTGAATTGTCCTCAGTTGATCACTAGACCTTCCATCTTATGTCACATAGACACCTGATACTCAGTGTGTTCAAAGGGGAAGTAATCATCTTTCCCAATAAAACTACTCTCCCCTTAGCACCTTTATTTTTATGAAGGGTTCCAATGCCCTTAGAGCCATCCTTGTTTCTTTCTTGTCCCTCAACTTCCATATTTAATTACTTGCCAAGTCTTGCAGTTTCTACTTCCACACTCCTTTATTTCCACTCCAACAGCTACTAACTTAGTTCATTTTCTTTTTTTTTAATTTTATTTTTATTTTATTTGCATAACATATGTGTGGGTAATTTTTCAACAATAACCCTTACATAGCTTTCTGTTACTAATTTTTCCCCCCAACTCCCCACCCCTCCCCTAGATGGCAGGATATCCACTACATGTTAATTATGTTAAAATATTGGCAAATCGAATATATGTATACATATTTCCAAACTTATCATTGTTGTGCAAGAAAAATCTTATCTACACAAGAAATATATCAGATAAAGGAAACACAATGTAAGCAAACCTTAGTTCATATTCTTAATAATCTCTCATCTAAACTGTTGCAGTTGTCTTACTGCTCTTCTGCTTCTAATCTCTCCATTCTGATTTGCCCTCCACTTGGCTGCCAAATAATTCTCATAGGACAAGATTGGCTGACTTCCTATTGAAGAGTCTTCAGTGAATCCCTGTTGCCTTTTGGATAAAATACAAACTCTTGTTTGATATTTAAGACTTCACAGTGTCTTCAATTCATCTTTCTAGAGTTTATTATTCACCCAACCTGAACTAATTTCTGTTTCCATTACTTAACATTCTATCATCTTTTCTGTATCTTGACATATCATTCTTCCTCCTCATCTCTACTTCTAAAATCTCCAGCTTCTGTCTGGACATAGTTGAGGTTCTTCTTCCTATAGAAGGCCTTTCCTGATCTCCTTGTTATTAGTGCTTCTCATCACGCTGCCCTACAAAAAGTACTTCATGTGCACATTTTATCTTTAGTAGCAAACAGTGAATAGAATTCTGGGCTCAACCCCAAACTCAGAAGCATTTGGGGTTTATGTCCCACTACTGATACTTATAAATGTATCACTGAGGAATGTTTACAACCTCATTTCTAGATGGTTCAAACAGTTCCCTTGGATTAAGTGACTATTTCATGAAAATTTTCCTCTGCATTATAGAAGGGAAGTGCTTTGCTAAGTCAGATGCTTTTTTTGTAACCAAGAGCAGAAGTTGGCCACATTGAGGAAATCACAGCTCTTTGACATCTTTACCAGCTTTTTTAAAGTGCCACATTTATTTGGCAGCGAGGCGGCATAATACATAAATAAATTACTGGACTTGGAATCCAGAAGACCTGGGTATAAATGTTGTCTCAGATACTTCCTAGCTCTATGATCATGAGCAAGTCGCAATGTCTCAATTCCCTTTGTGAAATGAGAATAAGAATAATCTCTATCTCCCAGAAAGGAGTTGTTTGAAGACCAAATAAGATGGTATGTATGAAGTGCTTTTCAAACCTTAAAATGCTATATGATAAAGTGCTTGATGGTGCTGATGATGATTATCATCATATATCATATGTTTATTACTCATCATATCCTTTCAGCAGAATGTAATGTTTTTGTTTGTCTTATTATCTTAGTGCCAAATACAGTACCTGATACATAATGGGCACTTAATCAATGCTTTTTTATTTGAATATTACATACACACATATTTAAATGTATATGAAATTGACCATGGTGTCTGAACTTCATGTAAGCTACTGATTTTTATCTTTACCATTATTATCATCACACTTTGACAAGACTTATTAAAAAGTATTGAAGCAGTTCTAGAGGGTTAAAGTGCTTCATCATTCAGTGCAGAATCACTATGAAATTGCTGTGTCCACAGAACCTCTCTGAAAAATCCTTCTTCTTGAGGGAAGGTGGGAGTTTAAGGACATTCACCATGACAGTGGCAAAAACGTATGGGGAGTCTATAAACCTACAAGGAGTCTATGTCTCCCTACTTTTATACCTCTGGGGGTATTAAAGATCAAAGGATTATGGAATAAAGTTATCATTGTGACTACAGATGTCTTCCATATGCGTGAGATATTTATCCGTCCTGCCATATGGTCGAATGATTGGGGAAATGTGTTATTAGAAAAGATACTTTAAGTCTATCTTTGCTGAGTCAAATGCTTTTTTTGCAATCAAACAACTAACACAGCAGAAATCTTACATGCTCTATTTCTCAGTTCATCATAAGTCTGAAGACATGGTTTTCTATAGAGCATTGTACCAGTGTGCCTGTTTCTTTCTCATATTTTCAGAATATATCTGCAGAGACTTACTAGGTGCTAATTTCTTCTTACTTTTTAAGATAATGATACCAGCTGTAGTATTTTCCATTCTTTTGAAATCTTCTACTTCTCTTGAGATATCTTGAAAATCCATTCACCTGTGCCTTTAAAACTGTTCCTTATAGCACAGATTTCCTGGAATACATTCAGTTTGGTCAAGCTGCTCTCTAATCAACTTCATTTCCTGGAGTGCCAATACTATTTTCTAATATTGCATATCACATACAGGATTATTTAAATCCAGATAAGGTAGTTTCACTATCACTGATGACAAAAATAGAGTGCTAAAGAAAAAATTGGCACCCAGGGTAAATAGAAAACTCATATTAAAGAGGTCACTGATATGTCAATGAATTACAAATAATTCCCTGGGCAGTCCCAGTTATAGTTTGATGATGCATTAGAAAAGCACCTAAGGGACTATTCGAACTTGGTAAAACAAAATGAGGAGCAGCTAAGTGGTGCAGTAGACACAGTGCTAGCCTACAGTAAGGATGAATCTTTCTGAGTTCAGATCTGGTCTCAAATGCTTACTGTGACCCCAGGCAATTCAAGTAACCCTCTTTGCCTTAATTCCTTATCTGTAAAATGAGCTAAAAAAGGAAATGGCAAATCACACCAGTATTTTAGCCAAGAAAAACCCCAAATGGGACACAGCTGAATAAAACAAAATGAGTTTAAATCGACCTTGTTTTCAAAAAAGCAACATGGTATAGTGAGTAGAATGTTGAACTTGGCTTCAACCTGCCCCATGTCCATATTCTGTCTCTAGAACCTACTTATTTAATCATCCTGAACTTTCTACTTCCTCATTTACAAAATGAAGATATTAATTATTACTAGGAGTGCTCACTTAATAGGCTATAGGACTCACTACACAATGCAAACCTTCAGGTGTTTTGCAAACCTTCAAATGCTGCATAGATGGCATTTGCTAACTTTTGGAAGATTATATGCAGCATTGGCACCAATCAGTTTGCACAAGAACTAGTTCTGGGTTATACCAACACCTTTTCCAAAATGTGCTATCTCTGGTTTGACCAGCATATTTAGCACGTTGTTGATGGTTTCTTGAATGGCTTTTATTTTCCTTTTCAGGTATGTTCTGACAGTTTGGAAGGTCAGACTTTTTTCTCCAAGAAGGATAAACCACTGTGCAAGAAACATGCTCATTCTATGAATTTCTGAAAGGAAATGAGAAAGAAGAAAAAAATGAAGAGTAAAAAGAAAATGGATTGTACTAGTAGCTATTTTTTGTAGGTTAATATTGTCACTTTGAAAAAATATACAGAAAGGATAAATGTCAACTTTTTATACAATTATATGGAAAATTTGGACATGTGAAGTGGAGAGAGGGAGATAATATAGACATGTAAGGTTTTTCAAGACATTTTCTGCCCATGAAATAGCTATCCGATAGTCTGTATTTACTAATTGAATAATATTGTTCATCTTGAAAGAAATGGATGAAGAAACTTTTTTTTTGATGAATCATATGCTGAGACTTCAACTCATCTTCTCCCTCCTCCCAATTAATAAAAAATAGCAATCAGTCCATAGATGCATATTAAGTAAATCTGGGGGAGAAATGTATAAAATACCTCAGATTTTCCCATTTGTATGAGAAATTTAAAAGCAGATAAAATGAGACTTCTTCCTTCATTAAGTAATCTTTACTCCAATCTTTATTTTTTTAAAAACCTTTCTGTGTAGCTATGCTTAAAAACTGATCACTCATGGAAAGAAATACCAAAGGAATTTTAGATGCAAAATGAGCAAATCTTTTTAGTGATGATGTATTAATAAGGAAAGTTTTCTTCCCCCATGCAAACATCTATAGGAACTCATATAAACCATGTAGGGTTAACTTTTTAGCAACATAAGGCCATCTGGTATTCATTTCATGCATCTTTCTACTAGTACTATGTTCTTCTACTTTTAACTTTCCCTTACCCCCAAAAGTAGACTATAAGGGGGGAAAAAGGTGAATGCTTAGAAAGTTGAGATTCTTTCCTTTTAAAGGGAAGGGGGGAGGGAAAAGGAGGTAGTTGAAGAGATAGGTTTCTTCAGGTGCTTTTGCAAACCTGCAGACACTACATAAATGACAGTTGCTATCTTTAATAACTTTAGAAAGGTTATATATATAGCATTGATATCAGTTCAAAGAACTAGTTCTTAGTCATATCAACAACTTTTAAAAATGTGCTACCTCTTGTTTAGTAGCCACATCCAATATTTAAAAAAAAAACTTTTTATGTAGCTGTGCTATAAACTCATTATTTTTGGAAAGATTCTGAGGAAGTGGATTTTAAAAGAAAATCTCTCCCTATCACTTTCTAGGTTGATAAATCAGAGCAACTTGTAAGAGTTAAAGGACTGATTGGTTGGAGGATAAAGAACTTTATTTGGAGACAAGATTTTTAAAAAATCACAGATTTGGAAATTAATTAAAAGATGAAAAATCACTTTTGGGATTTCATAAAAAAAATACAGTTCTTTGTTGAGGGTTAAAAATAGTATTTACTATTATTTTTAATAATAAGTGAATTTTTCAAATGAAATGCAAAAACATTTCATTTGAAAATTTTGTGATATTATGGAAGGAAAAATGATGATTTATTGGACCATTATTTGCTTTCCATATTTTGAATTTAAAATTATATATAGATCTGGGGAAAGAGAGAAATCATGAAAATATTAGTTTTCTGTCCAAAAGTCTTAGCACAGTTTAAATCTCAAAACTTTAAACTGTCTTAAGATTTTCAGGACGCTCTGTATATATTATTTTGGTAAAAAAGATGCAGGGCATTTAATAGTTTTTTTAGTTTGGGTTTTTTTTTCTCCTCCTGTCTGTTTCTAGTGAACAGAGGGTAAGCCAGTCTGTACTTCTTCATGGTTCTAAGTTTCCATCTTAGATTTGTAGGGCAAGGTGTTTCTAAAAGGGGATGGGAATCTAAACTCACTCCTGGCCCATCACTCACTCCCCTGCCTGGCTTCCATTGTGTGCCTGTTTGTTCTGGAGTAAAGGTTGAAACTGCCCTCTTTGTTTAACCTCCAGAACTTGAAAAGCAGCTCTGCTGACAGCTGTTAATTTATGGTTTTAACCAATTTATGTTATATGTGGATTATAATTAACTTAAACAAATCAGAACGGGAGACACAAGGATAATTCTGCAGAGCCAAAAAGCAATCAAACACCTCCTGGGCTCTTTGTCTCTAGTAAAGGATGAGAGCATCGTGGGGACTCAGCCGATTCCCTAGTGCTTTTGACTGCTGCACACCTGCAAAGGGGCCTCTGGGTCATCCCACCTCCCACAAAGTCTGCAGCATTTGAGTGATTCAAAATGTGTTTCTAACCTGCTTTGGTGTGTTTGTTTGGTTTTTTTTCCTATTTGTTTTAGGCCTACCTGCCAAGATCTTATTCCATAGTCTATGACATTTGTGTACTTTATAAAAATTCTTTCCTGGATTTTGAATGAAGTTATGCTTTTTTTTCTTAATTAAAGAAATATCCTTCTCTTTTCCTCCTCTTCCTCCCGCACACAAGCTCATATTTGTTGGAAATCATGTTTTTGCATTTCTTCTAACATCCATTCTTCCTGCCAGGGGAGAAGCTGCTGCCGAATTTATAATTCTCATTTTGTGCTTTGTCTCTGTCATAACTGAGTAGTTAGAAATGTCAGATTATTGGCAAATCACTAATCCCATGGAAATAAGTTCTGTCTACTGCTCATAAACCAGAAGGATTTTCGTGTTTTCTCCCAAGAAAGGGTAGATTGTAATACACGAGGGTTAATCTTTTAATACTTGGCAGAGCACTTTATTGTTCAGGTTATCTCCCTGAGTATTTATTATTCTGGTTATAGATAGCCCCTAGATCAGTAGTCTTTTCTCTTTTTGTTTTTTCCATGTAGTTCATTTGCTTTCAATTCTCTTAATGTATATTTTTGGATGCCAAAATTGTTAACACAATTAACACTTTAAAAATGTACTATATGGTCCTAGATTGAGAGTGATCACCAGAAGTTTTCCAAGTTCCATAATTAAGTTACAGACAATAGGCTCAATGTTTTTAGCATTTTAGTAGTTTTATAAGGATCAAATCAGGTTTTCTGAGGATCAAATTGGGTTCTCTGAAGTATAGTGGATGTTACTACTAGAAGCCTAACTTGAAAATTTTCTCTCTCAACTTGGAATTTCCAGGTTCCATAAGCCACAGACACCCTTTCCTCTCAACTGCCCATAAGCCCTGACAGTTCAGACTTCATATGAAAGCTTGCACTAAATTTTAATTCTTAAGAAATGTTAGGGTATGAGCTCAAATTAAGATAACAGACTTTGAATTTTAAAAAAAATTATGCAGCATTATCTATAAAACTATAGTGAGAATATATTTAATATACACATTTTAAAACAGGTGAGGTACTCCAGCTGTATTCATTATGTACACTGCTTCTAAGGAACTTTATCTTTGCTCTTGTGTGAACTTAGATGTAATTAGAACAATCTGATGATATTAGTGTGGAGTAAATGTCTCAGTACATGTATTTTGAAGTATATTTTCCCTGGTTATTTTTCAAGCATATAAAAATAAGGAAAAATACATAAATTGATAGAAAAAAATTTGCCATGCCATCAATTCTATTTCTGCTTGATTTGTTTAAAAGATTTGGGATTTCCAATGTATCATTTTCCTTCTCTATTAACTTGACTTTTGCTTGTTTCTGTTTATGTTACTAAAAACTGTATTCTAATCAGTTTTGCTTTTGGATGAATATGCTAAATACATATAAGCAGCATGCTGAGCAGAACAATAATTTTATGTACATAATAAATAATAACTTCATAATAAATAGCTATGGTGTTTGAGAAGAACACGTCTGGGTTTTTTGTGATGAATGATTCTTTTTCTTGGTCACAGTAGGAATGGGTTAGACCCACAGATAGGTAGTTTTTATCCCATTTTGTGGGCCTAACAATCACTCGGTGTTAAGCAACATTTGAAAATGTTATATCAATGTAACAGGTTTGGTTTTTTTCCCCCCAGACTTATTATTACTTTTTATCACAAGCAAAGCTAGGCATTTATTTAGTAACACAGAACTTTGTCCTTCTTTACCGTCACTCTCACCAGTGATTTCAGGATGATAGCCCTGGTCTCATTAGAGTCTCATTAACCAAGTATTCTAAAACTAAGTAGATTTACTTCAGCCTTGTTTGTTTACAGGTTTTACTGAGATTTTCCCTTCCACCTACATGAAGTTTCAGAGGAATGTTCTTTGTTGCAGTCTTGAGATTTGGGAATAAAAGACAAATTCAGGTTTACTTGCCCACAGTATATTAAACTCCAGAAGCCAAACATTTAAGGGCATCATGTCTGCATTTGACACTTTAATAGTCAATGTTTGGTTTCTATCAATCACGTCATTGCACATTAAAATGCACCGACAAAAATAAGAGATCTGTCATTCATTCATTAAGCATCAGTAATCCTGTGCAAGATTTATAGGCTTAAGACTCAACAGTATGTGTTCACAGTAAATCCCTTTTCAGTGCTCAAACCAGAACAAATCTCCCTGTCACTCAATGTTTGCTAGTCAGAATGCCCCAATATAAGATTATCAAAGGTTTTCTTACAAAATGGCATATAAATCCCTTTGCCAGCAAGAGCTTAATTTAGGTTGGAGTTTGCCTTTTTAGGGTCCTCCCAGACAAGATCTTGGTTATATCAGAAACACATAGGTACTAATTTATTATTAGCAGACCTGGTGTTAATTAGGGAGAATTACCAGAAATAGTTTGCTTCGTGGAAATTTATTACGGAATCACACTTTACTGATGGCAGAATAGGAGTTACTGAAAGAGAGCAGCTCCTGCTCATAACGAGCTAATTAATAGGGTGCCAAAATTCCTCAGAGAAGGGTTTGGTCCTAACTATGAGAACCTCACAGAGTAAATGGTTCCTTTGCAGTATTTAAAATTTAAAAGAGGAAAGGAGCCTAGGAGACATGGCAACCCAACAGAAATCTCTATATGATATGGCTTTCAGATGGACTTATATAAGAAAGTGCTTAACTCAGCACCAAAGCTCATTGTAGAACTTTTCCCTTCTACAAGAAGTAGAAAACAATCTACATGTTTATTATCTTAGACATTCTTGACCCTTATTTTTTTAATGTAAACATCATGTGACAAGTTGCCCCTCATGAATAGAATTTAGAAGAAAGAGCCTTTGTGTATTGGGTCACACTATATGTATGCTCAAGACTGATGCTTTTTTTATTTAATGATTTAAGAAGCTAAAGTTCTGAGTAGGTGGCAAGTTTACATTAATGATTAATAAATGAGGCATGGCTTCTGCACTTTTTAACACACCCAAATGAACAACATATAATTTGGGACTAGCAAAGTACTTTTAGTGATTGGCACTAATTGCACAGCTCAGTGGGAGCTATACTAAAGGAAGATTTGCCAATAGTCTTTTTGTCCTGTGGCTTTAACTGGAATAGCTCACTGTGTGCGATAACACAATAGCAAACATCGTATCTTAGTTATATGATAATAATAATGATAAAACACCTCGAAGTCTGAACACCAATGATAAGGTTGAGGCAATCTATATGGATGCTTTCAGAGGCCTAGCATATGCATTTTTTCGTGAACAGATTCAATATCCAGGCATAAAGCATTGCAAAGCTGGGCACACAGATTTCTTGGCCTCCTTCTTTAAAGAAACCAGCTAGCATAACTGGAAAAAATTTGCAGCCAATATGCCAGATAAAGGTCTGATATCCATGATATATAGATAATTAGTACAAATATATAAGAAAAAGGAGCAATTCCTTAAGAAGAATGTGGTTAGAGATTACAAATAGATCATTTCAAATGAAGAAGTGCAGAAGAAATAAAACACCAATAAAAAGGCAAGAGCAAATTTTTATAACTCCTGAAGTTTCACCTCAGCCATAAGATTGGCAAAAAGATGAAAATGGCAATTAGTAGAGTAGCTTTGGAGGGACAGGCACACTAATACACTCTTGATGGGGCTGAGAATGAATATAACCATTATGAAAAACAGCTGGGACTAAACCCCAAAACAGTGCATGCCCTTTGTCCAATGAAATCTCCACTAGAGATATATCCCCAAAGGGATCAAAGGCAGAGGGGAAAGACCAATAAGTACAACAGTTTGTGGCAGTATTTTGGAGGCATGGGAAGGCAGACAGCTGCATCAAGACATTGGGTAGTCACTAAATAAATTGTGATGTGAATGTAATTGACTTATTACATCATAATATGACAAAAATGAAAGTATAAGAGAAACTTATGAAGATTTTTATGAACTGATGTAACCTGAAATGAGCAGAACCAGGAGAAAAATTTACAGGATGGTCAAATAGAGGAAAGATTGCAGAACTTTGATTAACATAGTTGCCAGGCATAATTTCAGAAAGCTCATGATGAGGCATGTTTATTTATGCTTCTTGGCAAAAGAAATGGTGGACTAAGGGTGCAGAATGAGACATATTTTTAGATATAGCTAGTATGGCAATTTGTTTTGCTTCACTATTTGTTGAGTGCTTATATGGATATGAGGGAGGGAATGAATTCATGGGTGGTGATAGATGTAAAAATGAAAATAGTAAAGAATATTAGTAAAATTGAAGAAAGGGACACAACAACAGATTTGTTAGTGTCTTTTAACATTTCAAAATCCCTTTTTAATAGTAAACCATGTAACAATTTTACGGTTTTACATGTAGTACATTGAAGTATGTGTATTGATAATTATTTAGCTCATAATTTAAAAAAAATTAAAAAGCCAATTAGCAGTTCTATAGGACTGCTATGTCAAGACAGAGTATTCCTACTTCATAATTAGGCCACAGATCTGTTTGAAGCTCACAGGACCTGAATTGTGACCCTTTCACTTAAATATATATTAGTTGGGTTTTCCTGCATTTTTCTTATATTATAAAACACACACAGCTGGTTATATTCTACCTTGCTCAGAAATACCATTGTTCTTTATTTGTTTGAAATATTTCAGCACAGCTTAATCCTTCAGGTGTGCCTTTTCTTCTTTTCCTAATGTATCACCAAGTGTCAAATTGTTCCTTAGGTAAATAGGAAGGTAAACTGAACTCCAGTGAATCATCTGTTCCAATATTTCTTTTTTACTTTATTAAAAATCTCCATTGGAGAAACTGGCCCTGGAAATTTTTTTCATGTCTCTGAGTCAAAATCAGCAGAAATTTATACTTTCTTGGTCAATTGTAGAGCTGAAAACTATGGGAATAAAGGGCAAGGTAGCAAGGTGCCTCAATACATGGAAAAATAACATAGAATGCACAAGTCAATAAGCATTTTTTAACTGCATTATGCTAAGTACTAAGGATACAAAGAAAGGTAAAAGATAGCCCCTTCTCAAGGAACTCACAGTTTAATGAAAGAAACAACATGAAAACAACTAATATGTAAACTGAGCCTACACAGAATAAATTAAAAATAATTATCAGGGAAGGCACAAGATAAGGGGGAATTCAGAAAGGGTTCCTGTAGATCAGATTTAGTTCTGTGCTTCACCTTCATTAAAAAAAAAAGTCAAGAGTTAATTTTTAAAAGGAAACCAAGAGGTGTTCTACCTATTTTACCACATTATGATACTTCTTAGGATTCAATTCAAAAATACATATGTTTATAGTTATGGTATTTGTGACTAAATTGTGATTTAGTCATCGGAATTTCTTGATTTTTTTAAAGTGATCTTTACTTTTCTCACCCTATTAGGTAACAGCTTAAAGTATCCAAATAGATCTCTCATCTTGTCAACATAAGATTTCTCGCCAACAAGCAGGCAGTAATGTCATTCATAACCCTCCTGAGAGACTTTAATCTGCAACTGCACAGAAGGTCCTCCCAGAGTACTGCTTGTGTTCTCTTGACATAAGAGGACACCAGATGATATTTTATACAACAAACATCAAATACTTTTTTTGGCAGTCAAAAACAGTAGGTATAGTATTATAAAAAATAATCTTTATCTTTTGCAAAGCATCTTTCATGTTCTTCACTCTGCCAAGTGGAATTCATTTCAACTCAAGAAAGATTTATTGTGTCTTCTATGTGCAATATAATGTGCTGTTTGATTACATCATACTATAAATTTGTATGATTGTACATACACACATATGTAATATGCTATTTTACAAAATGGAACTGGGTAACAAAAGACAGATTTTGGTTGTCCCAATTCCATGTCTCTGAGGCTGAAGTTCCACTTTTGTGGGGATGAGCAGAATAGTTATGATTGGGTCATTATTTTCTATCTTCAAGGGGGATTTGGAGTTTGGAATTATATCTAGCACACAGAAGATGTTTGCATTCTATGAATATGATTCTTCTTTTGGGGGGCTCAGGATAGAAACCATTTCCCTGGTCACAGAACAATAGTTTTGCTCAATCCTAAAGGGTGCCAATTAACTTAATCAGAGCCAGTTTTGCTTTCCCTGTGATTACCTCTTGTTACTCAAGATAGAGATTGTAAACAAACCAAAACAAGCAAGTAAAAACAATTCAAAAAACCGTATGAGGCTTGGATGATCAAGTTAAAAAGCTCTGCTATCTGGGAGCAAGATGCAATTTCAGCTCAACCAGGGAGAGAATTATCTTTTTATGAGATGCTCTTAGCAGTCTTTTGGATTGTAGTTTCTTAGAATCAAGGGACATATTGGAGTGTCGGCTTCTTGACATATTTGAGTGACTGTAAGAGTCTTCTATTTTTTTGAAAGTCTATGCCTTGCTTCTTCTATTACCATGTTTCTCTTTTCTTACCTCTGCTTCTCTTATCTGAAATCTCTCAGCCAATTCCAGTCAATCTATAAAGAGATATGTATAGCAGATGTGCAAAATTATAGAAATACATTTTAGAGGATTGTCAAGAGACTGCAAGAAAAGATTAGTACTATATTTCAAAAACCAAGGTGAGTGTCTGACCCTAAAACATTCCTGAGGATTTGGTTAGTTTGTTTGTGTTTGGTATGTTTATTACTGAGCATTTAAATAATCTCTATTTAAAATCTTATTAAAGAATCACTGTAATAATCATAACATGGAGACTGTCAATGTTTAAATAAAAAGTAACTACAATAATAATTTCTTCCCCAGACTTATAAAATGATGCAAAGCAAAAGGAGCAGAACCAGGAGAACATTATGCAAGTAACAGCAGCATTGTAATAATGATCAACTGTGAAAGACTTAGATAAATTGGTCAATAAATGATCCGAGACAATTCTAAAGAACCCATGATGAAAAACATACCTCCAAACATAGAAATGATGAACTCTGAATATATATATATATATGAAAGCACAATCTTTTTGTTTTTCTTTCTTGTTTTTGTTTTTTACAATATGTTTAATATGAAACTATGTTTTGTATGACTTAACATGTGTAATTATCATATCACTTGCCCTCTCAATGGGTGAGAAAATGACTGGAGGGAAAGATAATTTGGAAATCAAAATTATATAAAATGAATTTATATAAAATGAATTTATATGTAAAGTATTTTACAACTCCCCATCAAGTCACTGAGTTTCATAGGATAATTATATCTAGAACTAGAAATGACTCAAGGTTGGACCTCATTCAATCTTGTTTTTATGTGAAGATAAGGAAAGGTAAGGGATTTCTGAAGACTCCATAGTGAGTTGGAAGAAACTTTCAAGATTACTTTGAGACATCATCTTACTCAAATTTGCAGCTAACACAAAACTGGAAATGATGATAAGCAACATTTCTTGAAAGGCTAAAATTTTGAGCTAAATCTAATCATTGGAGGAAAGGAGACAGTCTCCTCCTTTAATTTCTTTTTTTTTTCCCTTATATTCTTTCTTTGTTATGGTGATTTTAGGCTTTTTGATTCTTCTGGGAGATCCATAATTCTTGAATTACTCTTATATATCCTATTTTCTTTTTTTGTCTTTGTTTAAAAATTGTTTTATTTTGAAAACATATACACAAATAATTTTTCAACATTGACCCTTGTGTAGCCTTGTGTTCCAATTTTTTCCTTCTCTTTTCCCCACCCCCTCCCTTAGATGGCAAGCAATCCAATATATGTTAAATCCAACATGTGTAAACATATTTATACAATTCTCTTGTTGCACAAGAAAAATCAGATCAAAAAGGAAAGAAAATGAGTAAGAAAACAAAATTCAAGCAAACAACATCAAAAAGTGTGAAAATGTTATGTTGTGATCCACACTCAGTTCCTACAATCCTCTCTCTGCATGAAGATGATTCTCTTCATCACAATATCATTGGAACTGGCATAAGTCATCTCATTTTTGGAAAAAGTGACGTTCTGCAGAATTGATCGTCGCATAATATTGATGTTGCCATGTACATTCTCATTTCATTTCTATAGGAAATGACCCTTTTACCAATTCAGGTCAATGCTTGCTCTTTTGTTCTTTAGTCATTCAGTTGTGTCCAATTCTTTGAGACATGGACCACGGCAGTCTATGCTGACCATGAGGTTTCCATGACAAAGCTACTGGAATGGATTGCCATTTTCTTCTCTAGTAGATTATGGTAAACCGAGGTTAACTGGCCTAGCCTCACAAAGTGAGTGAGTCTCTGAGACTGAATTTGAACTCAGGTTTTCCTGTCTCCAGGTTCATTATTCTCTCCACTGAGTTATCTAGCTGTTTTGATTCACTCTTAAAGAATTGCCTGGGGCCACTGAAAATGTAAGCAATTTACCTAAATCATACTGCCATTACATGTCAGAGATAGGATTGAACCCAGGTCTTTCTGTGCCATACTACCCCTAAAATGAAATTTATCAGAAATAAATGTCAAGTCTTATACTTCACTTTCAAAAATTAACTTTGCAAGTACAAGATCCTGGAGGACATAACTAGACAGCATTTCTGAAAAACATCTGGGAGTTTTAGTGGATTGTAAGCTAAATGAATAAGCAGTAAGATTTAGCATCCAAAAAACTAATGAAAACTTACTCTATGGAGGCATAATGTCCAGACATAGTGAGGTGATAGTAACTCTATATAGCTCTCTAGTTAGAGCACTTCTAGGAGTATTGTGTTCAGATCTGGTCATCCCATTTTGGAAAAGATATTGACAAGCTCTAAGTTGTCCAGAGAAAGCCAATTAGGATAGTGAAAAGCAATCTGGTTTATATCATATAAGGATCAATTTAAAGAACATCTATAAAATAAGAGGCTATGAATAGATGACTTATGGAAGATGACTTCCAAATATGAGGTATAAAGAATAGGTCTTTGAACCCTTGAACTTTTGTGTTTAGCCTTGAGAAGATTTAGATTTATTTTTATCTTTAAATGTTTGATGGACTGTCAAATAGAAGAGGAAATAGACTTAGTCTAATAATAATAATAATAAATAAACTTGCTTCCAGGAGGCAGAACTAGAACCAATGGATGAAAATTTCAAAGAAAGCATCTTGAGCTTGATATTTTTTTAAATGTTAATATTTAAAGCTATTGAAAAAAGAAGTATTGAGATAGCTATCAAGACAACTCTTTTAAGGCATGTTGTGGAGGAATCCAACTTTGGATTTAGATTGAACCACATGGCATTTGAAGTCCCTCCCGGCTAAGATTGTGTGAATTTGTTAAACATAAGCACAGAAATCATTTGTAAAATGATTTACCCACAGTACCCTATGTAATAAGTGGCTGAAGGAGATTTCAGCCAAAGTCCATAGAATTTGAATCTAATATTCTTTTGACTATCATCTGAAAATCAAGACTATTAGCTATATGGATGGAGCCTAGATTATCGAAGGATCTATGTTTAATATTCTCTTCAACTGCACTTACCTTATGTCTTAATTTGAAAAGAGCAATTTCCGAAATTATCCATTTTCATTGGATTTTTTACCCTCTAATAACTGTGTTCTCATCCTGTCTCTCCTTCCCCAACTTTCTTTTTCCTCCCCATATTCATGCTTTAAATTATGTGTTGTTTGCCAGATAGATGACAGTATCAAAGACTCATAAAACAGTCATAATGTTGTACCACTGGTACCTCAGGAAACCTGGGCTCACCAGTTCCTTTAATGTTATGCCATTTGTTATTTTCATTTATACTGCTGTTCTTTTCACAGCCAGTACACCCATGACCTAAGACAGGATATATAGTAACTATAAGGATAAATATAAACTTTGAAGTTTATATAAGACTCTTTACAAACAGAATATAATGAATACAATGCAATAGAAAGTGTTTAACATAGCAACATTTGATGATACAAAGTTTCAGTCTAAAAGCCACTGATAATGATACTCATTTAACTCTTCCTCTCTGCAGTGTGTGAATTTAGTTGCAGAGAACAAGGAGTAAGAGGCAAAATATCAGTAAATATATACAGAATTAGCATATTTGTCCAGTTAGAAGGAGAAGGTTGCAGGAATGCATTGTGTTTTTGCTCAATTAAAATTAAATTCCCTGACCAAAAGCTGTAACACCATTGTTAAACCCACAGAAGCCTCACTGAAAAATCTGGATGGCCCTGTTTCCGTTTTGTGTAACATTCCTTGTGGCCAGTTTGTGACTGGGACTTTTTGAGATATAGTTATAGAAGACATAGGGAAAGAAAGTTCATGCATGCTGTGAACTGGATACAGAAATTGCAGAATGTCAAAGATGTTGTTAAAAGCCTAAAACCAGCAAGAGTCATCACACCTGCTGCCTGCACTCAAATTGTTAACATTCCTTTAAAAAAAAAAAAAAAAAAACAAACCTGAGACATAGATATATATATATATATATATATATATATAACCTCCCCATATATATATATATACATATATATGTATATATATAGGGAGGTGTGATATAGCTGTAATGCTAAGCTGTTAATTTTTGTGGGGGAGGGGGCAACTTTCATGTATTGTACTGAAATAATATTGTAAGATAGACTTCTGAAGACTGAATTCATTATATTTGAGAAAATATGGATGGCTAGACACTATAAAAATTTCAAAGCCCCATAGCTTGGTTAAAGTGGCTATTTTAGCTACAGGTTGTAATAAGCTCTTTTAAATTTACTAAATATTATTAGTAAATTGAAAAGAAAAATCTGGATAATCTACAGAAATAATTTTTTGTTATATGTAATATTGTGTTATTAATTTTATGACATGATGACATGTTATCAATTTTAGTCATCATAGGGCCTCTGTTTTTTAAAAGAAAGTTTTCTTTAAATTATTGATTTACAACTCTGATGCATGTGACTTCAACAATGAGGTGATTCAGACCAATTCAAATAGACTGGTGATATGATAGAGAATGCGGATCACATTGTACTTTTATTTTTGTTGTTGTTTGCTTGCTTTTTGTTTTCTTTCTCATTTTTTCCTTCTTTGATCTGATTTTGCTTGTGCAGTATGATGATTGTGGAAATACATATAGAAGAATTGCACATGTTTAACATGTATTAGATTATTTGCCATCTAAGTAAGGGAGAAAAAAATTTGGAAGACAAGGTTTTGCAAGAGTGAATGTTGAAAACTATGCATATATTTTGAAAATAAAAAGCCTTATAAAAATAAATTATTGATCTAATATAAAACTGATTGATCAGTTCCTCCCAGAATCTCTCTTTAAAGGAAAGTGCCCTGGCCAGCCATATTTATTCCTTCATCCATATTCATTTCTTCTCAGCTCTTATCTTGACTCCTTTGTTCACTATATTCCCTTGTGGGTACTTTCTCCCCACCTCACTTTTTGGCTCTTGTTGTCTTCTCCCATTTGAATGTAAGCACCTTGAGAGGGGAAACTTTTTGCTTAGAATTACACACAACACACATACACATACACACACGCGGCTCACACACACAAAAAACTATATTCTTAGAGTTTGGTCCAGTGCTTAGCACATAGCAATTAATAAACACTTATTGATATGTTGATGTGAATATGCAATAAGATAAAGTGCAGAAATTGCTTCTTTTTTCCTTTTTTCTTTCCTTCCTTCTTTCCTTTCTCTCTCTTTTTTCTGCTTTCCTTTCTACCTTCTTTCCATCCTATGCCCCTCTTTCTCTTTCTTTCCTCCTTTTTTTTTGTCAGTTGGTACTTATGAAATATCTGTTGATAATTTGAATTAGGCTACAAGTACTGCCAAGTATGGGCCTTCAGGGACTCATTTTAAGTAATAATTTAATAGATCAATTCCATATAAAAAGTATTTCTAAAAATACAAACCAAATAGCTAAACATTCTTCTGGATTCATGCTTTTACTAATTTCCATGTTCAACTTTTTAAAATTTTATTTACATTGATCATTTTTAGACAAAAGCTTTTTAAATTCATGTAATAGAAATTATCTACTTTGTATTTTAGATCATCTGTATTTTGTTTTGTTAAGGAATTTCCTCTTTAACTGTAGTTATGAGTAGTACCTTCTTCCATTGTACTACTTATGTGATTTTTAAAATTTATATCATATTTAGGTTTTTTATGGTATAAGGTATAAAATGCTCTTCTAGATCTAGTTCATACCAATTTGCATTTTATTTCTCTTAGCAGTTCCAGTGCAGTGGGAAATTCTTCTGCTTTGAGTAGTTTGGGTTCTTGATCTCATTAAAATGCTCAACTCCAATTAAACAACTTTTAAATGCCTGTTCTGCTGATCCACTTTTCTATTTTGTAATCAGCACCATTCTTATTTAATATTTTTTCCCAATTACATATAAAAACAATATTGACATTCTTTTTTTCAAATTTTGAATTCTAAATTCTCTCTCTCCTTTCCCTCCTCTCATTGAGAAGGCAAGTAATTTGAAATAGATTATACATGTGTAGTCATGCAAAACATTTCCATGTAAGTCATTTAAAGTTCTGATTATTACTTATTTACAGTATAATTTGAGCTCTGATAGTGTTCTTACTTATTTTTCATTTCCCAGGAGATAGTTAAATGGACCTTTTGTCTCTCCAAATGATTTTTATTATTTAAAAAAATTCAATAAAGGAGTAATTTTTTGGCAGGTTAACTGATATGGCATTAAATCTATCAACTCATTTAGCTAATATTGCCACTTGTACCATATTGGTGCAACATAACCATAAACAATTAAAATTTCTGAAAAGAATGTTTTAGAATTCTTATAATATAATTCTTATGTCTAGAAATATTATTTCATATGAGAGGCAGTTGAGTATGGTGTTCATTGTATGTAGAGTCACAGGGCCTGCTTCTACTCTATGTCATGACATCAGTAACTTTGCCATCCTAAGACCAGTATATCCAAATTCTTGACTATAACCATTCTAAAGGATTATTCACCTCCTTTTCTGAGATTGGATACACATATACACACATATACATATATAGATAGATAAGTAGAAAAATACATAAATATTTGTGTATATGTATATATGCACATATATATACACATATATATATACATACATATATGCATATATACATGTATATCTCTATCTACTGTGCTGCAAGACCCTCGGTTAGAGAAGGTTTTTTGAGTTGCCTTGAGATTCTAGATAGAGGTATCACTCCCTTCATGGAAACATTTTTTGATGTATTCCCACCATTCCTTTTCATGCTCAACATCTCTCTCCTCGTCCCTCCCTAGGTGACTGTTCTCCAATACCTGGAACCACTACTTACTATCTGGAAGCTCTCCAGAGATATTAAGAGACTTAAAAAAAAACTCTTCCCCCATTCTTTTCCATCTCAATGCAGGTTAAAAATAGTCTATAGTCCTCCCATCTCATCTCCAAATCCCCTCCCCAACTTGTTACACACACACACACACACACACACACACATGCATATCTCTGTGCTTTCTGTCTTTAAAATTTGACACTTTCAATTTTCAGATGAAGAAATTAAAGTCATTTCTAGTCATATAAAAATGCTCTAAATAACTATTGATTAGGGAAATGCCACTTTACATCTCTCAAATTAGCTAAGATGACTGGGAAAAATGATGATAAATGTTGAAAGCAATATGGGAAAACTGGACATTAATGCATTGTTGGTGGAATTGTGAACTGATCCAAACATTCTGGAAAGCAATTTGGAACTATACCCAAAGTGCTATAAAATTGTGAATACCCTTTGATCCATCAGTGTCTCTATTGGGTCTATATCCCAAAGAGATATAGGGTACTTTTATGGTGGAGAGGGCCATTTATATCCAAAGAGAGGACTATGAGGACTGAATGTAGATCACAACATAATATTTTCACCTTTTGTTTTTGTTGTTGTTTGCTTGCCTGTTTTTTCTTTCTCATTTTTTCCTCATTTAATCTCATTTTTCTTGTGCAGAATAATAAATATGAAAATATGTTCAGAAGAATTGCACATGTTTAACTTAAATTTGATTACTTGCTTCTGGGACGGGGGGAGGTGAAGAGGGAGAGAGAAAAAAATTGGAACACAAGGTTTTGCAAGGGTGAATGTCAAAAACTAGTTTTGCATGTATTTTAAAAAATAAAAAGCTACTATTATGCAAAATAAAATAAAATTTGTCAACTTGAGTTATAAAGAACTTGTATACCTTCATTTATGGTGCTGTTTGGTTTTATTTTGTCAAATTTTCTTCTACATCCACTTTTTTTTTGAGTACAAATCTGTTGCTTTCTTTTCCAGTCTCTACTATTTTTTTAATTTGACATGTATTTTAAATTTTGTACTTTCATCTGTCTCATTGATTTCTTCTCTGAGAGTTCTGATTCCCATCCTTATTTCTTATTTAAATTCTTCTTTTAACTTTATTATTTGTACTTTCAAAAAATTGCACTTTCCTCCATTATTTCTGGATACCATAGAATATATATTTTTCCTTTCTTTTATTTAGTGTTCTCACTTTTCATCACTGAAATATATTTGTCTACTGTAATATGCTCCTTTTAAGTTTGGTACATAATTTTTCCTTTCTGTATGATTCAATACTAATTTTTCCACTTAGAGAGTAAGGGGTAGTCTTAAAACCCAAACATTTTCTGATGGCCTTCTTGCCAAAATTTAAGGGCTTGAAGTTACTTTCTGTCACTAAATAATATACATTCATTTTTGACTGATTTTTCCCTCTTTCTTTATAAGTCTTACCCCTCTTGGTTGACTTTCATGCCATACTCCTTATTTATTGAGCAGTTAGGATTATACCAAAACTCTGACTTGTTTCACCTCCGCCCCCATCCACTAACATTTCCTTCTGTAAAATCTACCAAAGTTCATCTCACTTTGTGAAGTGAGAATGATTTTCTATCATATGAAAATTCATAGAGATACAACTGTAGATTGATTTATATATTTCTTCTACATGTTATAGAAGACTGGTTCTGAATCTCTTCATCCTCCATAAGTACTCAGATTGGATCATTGCTAAAGATTAAAGTTTCCACAGTTACAGCTTAACATGGAAGTCTTGAGTCATCAGAAGACTGGGTGGCAATAAGACAAGCATCTTACTAAGAAATCCACTGACTCACTGATGACTCCAAGGAAAGATTTTATGTTCTTGCAAGAGTGGGTATCTAAACTAATAGGCACACTCTTGAAGAGAAAAATCACAATCTTTTTATTCTCTATACCAAACCACAATCCTTCCCCTGTTTCTCCCACTGGCTGGGTACTACAGAGGTTATAGCCCATCCAAAGCACCTAATTCCCCTACATAAACATAAATTCCCACCCCTGATTACATCCCTCATTGGCATTCACTTTATTTGGTCATAGTTCCCCATGAGTGACTATATGGATAGTCCCTCTATATGTTTTACTTTCTTTGTTCCTTATCAATCTAATCCCTAGTTTTCATTTCTTAAATTTAAATTTCATTTCTCTGACTTTTTTTTAACTTAACTCTGTGGAAACTAAACCCTCATCCAATTCTTACAAGAGGGAAGTAGATCATTATCTTAGAACCTAAGGTAATATTTCAAAATGCTTTACCTTGTGTGGAAGTATTTCTTATCTTTCCTTTTTTCCTTTTCTTTCCATGGACCTGTGAATTCTTTGGAATAAAGAAACCCTAAGGAGAAAGCTTTATTTATCAATATAAATCTGTATCTGCTTTTTTTGTCTGGGGTGTAGTCAGTCTGTGTTGGAGGCAGAATTCCTGGAATCTGTAGCCATCTCTTTCTCTTCTATAACATACTAGATCTAGTACATTTCTTGTTGTCTGAATATGGTGAGTCTTGAGAGTTATTCTTGACCACTGCTCACTTCAAAATTTTGCCTGTCTTATGTTTTATCCCCCAAATATTTGTTCTTTTCAGTTAGGCAATACAAAAAATATACTAAGCCCAGTTGTGTCCTGTTAAGCTCATTCACTAAAAATTTAACAGTAAATATTCAACTATCTAGATTTAAGTTCAAATTGAATTTAAAAAATAAAACTATAAATTTAAGGGGGAAAATATGTACAATAAAAGAAAAACAAAATCTATTTAGGGCAATAACATTGGTATCTCATTCTATATTTATTGGAATCATAAGCATTGTGTCCATCTAGCCCAACCTCATTTTCCAGATGAGATAAAAAGAGTATATGACTTGGTCTATATCATAAGTGACATAGTAATATGATAGAAAGAGTTCAAATATAGGAGTCAGGAGACTTAGTTCCAGCCCAGGTTTGGCTTCTCTGTGCTGTTTTCCCATCTATAAATGAAGAGCTAGATGATGATAATTTAAGGACTCTCTACCTGTTAAATTCTATAATTTATGATTTCTCATATCAGAGAGTCTCTGTTATTTTATAAACATATATTTACATTCACTAGAAATTAGGATTCTTTTTCATTTCTTGCAAATATCAAGTTGGGTTATGGTGGATCATAGCAAACTACTTCAATATGAGAGGAGGAAGTCCTAAGGATTTCTATACAGCCATGGTGAAGGTCTGAATTTTGCTTTCATTTCTTAGCTGTATTTTGCAAATGAATTGAAGGTTTAACACTTCAGTGCAATTTGAAGATGGAATATAACCAACAAAGTTAGAACCTGAGAGTTCCATTTCAGGCTTCGCCTCCATATAGCTGCTCTGGGAATTGAAAATCAGAAGCATGTTGCCTCGGCTGGGAACTCAACAAACAGCTGCCTGTTCTGGGATATAGATTATGTTCTCTCTAGATGTCCTTGCTGCATGGGTTTCATATTCTCCTGTAGTGATATGCAAAGTTTCAGTCTCACTGCAAAAACCCTAACTCCAGAAATGAATTTCAAAAGAATATATTTTCACTTAGCAATGTCTAATTGGATTTTATTTTTTTTATTTTTTCCTTTCCTCAATTTCAAGTGGAGCTGAGGGAACGCTTCTCCACTTAAGCCCCTCTTGGACAAAATCCAGTATGGAACCTCTTTATAATGACTCTACTAAATTGCATTGTGGTGAGATTTCAATGGAGTATTTGGGTCCAGAGATGGAGATTTTATCTCCCTCAGTCCTTTCCTATTTCTTCTCCCACCTTTTCCATTTCTTCATTTCTCACTATTTTCCCACTCTTTTGACATATACTTTCTTATATAAATTCTAATAGAATATTTGGTTTTACTTCAAATGTAATAGTGAATACATTGTGACCAGAAAATACTACATAGATATAAATCATAGTCCTAGTCCTTACACTGCTAGTGTTCTTATAATCAACATGAGGTATTGGCACTAAGAAGATTTCTCCCAATTTTCAGAAAAGATAAAATAGGTCATTTCAGGTCCATGAAATTGAAAATCTATTGCAGTGACTTCATGTATAAAATATCATATTTCTAACCCTTTTAACGGATAAGAGAAAGCTTGGGAGGAAAATAATTTGTAAATAAAATTGAAAAACATAAAATTAAAAAAAGAAAAGCTATTGCAAAAATATTTTTCTTCTCTTTTTTCCTTTCTTTTTTTCTTCCTTTCTTCCTATCTTCCTCACATGCACAAAAATATTTATAATATGACTTTTCATAGGAACAAGGAACTGGAAATTAAGTAGATGCCCATCAGTTTGAGAGAGAATAGCTAAACAATTTGTGACTCTTAGATATAACAATATTAATGTGCTATATATAATGTTATAAGAAACAATGAATATGGTGAATACAAAGGAACACTGAAAGATTGATACAATGTATATATAGTAAGTAAAAACAAGAAAAAATACACAACTACAAAAAATAGAAAGTTTAACAACAAAAATAGAACTGAGTACTGAGAAATTATAATGCCGAAAACTGTCCCTCCCAAAAAGAAATACGAAAATAAGACCTCCTTTTCTTCTTTGTATAGACAGAAGGCTATGGATCTATATGCTATGTATAACTGAGTTAGACTTGGTTACTGTGTTATTACTTTTAACTCTTTTCTCTTTTTTTTTATTCTGTATACACTGAAGAGTTCTTTGAGATGCAGTTGGAGACAAGTAATGGAAAATATAAGTAAAGGGAAAACAAAAGATACCAATAACAATTTTTAAAAGGGAAATAAAATGGCATCCCTGTACTTAGTAAAAATAACTCCTTAAACATTACTTGCCAACAGCTGCTATTAGTATGTGTAAGCATCAAATGTGCCATCCAAATGAAAATAGTGCCATTTTTGTATTAATAATTATCTTAGACTCATAATAAAGATTTGTGCAGAGAATATAACTTTCTAAATATTTTTCCTTGAGTTCATTGAAACAATATTACATTAATAATATGGTCATAGATTTAGAACTAGATGGAACATTAGAAGTCATCTTGTCCAACTCCTTCATTTTACAGATGTATAAATGTAAAAAAAAAAAAATAGAACGCAGAAGGCAAAATTTGTGAATCTGATATGCTTAGTCCCAAAGGGACAAACTTGCTCTCTCCCTTTTCTCCCCACTCCCCCCAAAATTTAATAGAGTTAGTGGGGTGGTTAGAAAAGGATCAATCTAATATGGTAGTTGGACTAATTATGAAATTCTGCTAAAAAAGTAACAATATGAAAACTATGGTTTAATAATTTGACTCTCTAGGACTTGGAACCCAAGGGAAAAGAGGATCTGGGAAAAAGCAAGCTGTGTACTTCTCACTCAATGATTTCTGCACAAGTGAAAAAAAAATCAGGTTAAGATGAACAGAGGGGCTCTGACTGGTGAAGTCACAAAATCAGAATTATTAAAGTGAACTGGAAAGAGAAATCAGCTGGCATAGTAGAAGAAAAGTACATTTGGAATTAGAAGGCCTGGATTAAAATCTTGGCTATGTTACATGCTGTGGAGTAAATTGCTTAAACTCATTGATCCTCATGAAGTGAATAAACCATCAATAGATGGAGTCTTCCAGTTCAGAATTCTTTTATTCATTTTATTTATTTTGATGATAGTAATGAGCAGTGATGAGGGCAGAGGGACTATTTATAAACCTCAGGCCTATTTTTTCCCATCAACTGGTATAGGGACTTTGTTCTCTCTGCTCCAAGGTTGACTACACTTACCATTACTCTCCCTGGACTCTGTAAACTCTTCCTCTCTTCTTGGTGAGTCTGTCAAGTTTATAGAGATAATCCAATATTGTTAAAGTTGTTTTATCTACAGACATTATTTTTCAGACGTTCCAGTCATATCTATTGATGCTAAACTTTGTGGTAGACTTGATGACTGTGAAACAAATCATTTAGTCAGAATAAGAAAGGCAAGTCAAGGTTGATGATGGTAAAAATGGTTCTCCATTACAATCTCTCTGACAAATTATTCATCAAAATAATCCCCCAAATAATTCTACCTAATTCAATTTTCAGATCATCATTTTTCTATGACATAATTTTCTATGACAATGAACTTAGTGCTAATAAATCTCCCTTGAAACCTTTTGCTGGATAGATATCAGAATGGATTTCTTGAGGATAACAATATTTATCTCTTCAGAGAAAAGAAATTATCAGAAAACAATAGTCTTAATAAAGAACACTCACAGGCACTTCTGCATCCAAAGCTTATCACAAAGCTTTTCAGCCTCCAGTCTAGACTCAGACCAGGACTAAAATAGAAAAAGATTAATAAGCAACCCAGATCAAGTCCTTGCAATGTTTGAAGGATATAAGGAAACTCCATTGACCTAGAGAAGTTGTCTTCAACAAATAGGGTATCGGAATATTTTCAAATAAGTTCTTATAAATATTCTTGAAAAATACATACTTAAGAAGAGAAAGAAAGAAAATCATGCTTTGGTGAGTCATTTATTTTATTTCTAAGACATGAATTTCTATATGTGCATTTTCTATCTGTATGATGTTCTCATGCATAAAACTAATTAGTATTTGATATTAAATGTAATGAATCAAAGATATCAAAGAAAGTGTGGATGAAGACTACACCTATTTACAATTTAGTAGATAAATCTTAGGAAGTTGCTTGAGGCTTAAAAAGTGACTTGTCCAGAGTTACATTGTCATCAGAGGTAGGATTCAAACTCATCTTCCCGACTCTAGTGTAGCACTCTATATCCAGTTTCCTTTCATTGTAAATTAACTTATTCTTTATAAAGACAGATTATTTTGCAAAGTGATTACCTCAGTTAGGCCTCTATTTCCAGAGGGAAGAAGAAAAGAGGTATCAGTACTTTGTTTTAGGTCATTAGTTATAGTATGAAAATCTTGCAAAACATTGAAAATTGGGGGGTAAAGGGTTGTTTGAAATGTACATTGTAGTATTAATAGAAGTATGTGTAGAATGATTTTACACACATACATATTTGTATCTAATGGTAACCATCTCTGGCAGGGAGAGGGTGCAAGAGAAAGAAAAATTTTTAAAATTAAATGATACCTTTATTATATATTTGAAAGGAACAGTGCTATACACATAATATATTTGCTTTTTCACATGCAATTACCTTTTTAAAAAATTTACTATATTATGAAAATGCTTGTTTTATTTCATAAATTAAAAATTAAATAAAATCTCATTTTCCAATTCCTTAGGCAAATAGCATAGTACAATGTCCTAGAGAGCATGGATCTTCACATCAGGGGACCTCATTAGATTCCCACCTGTGCCATTTACTAAGCATGTGTGACCCCGGGGGAAGTAACCCAACTTCCTTAGGCCTCACTTTCCCTTCTCTTATAAAATTAGGTGACTGGACTAGGTGCCTTCTAAGATTACTTCCAATTCTATACCTATGATACTAAGACCCTTCTATGGTCCTTATCATTTGTCATCATTATTATTTTTGTTCCTTTCTGAAGAGGAATTCAAACCTTACCAATAATTCATTTTGTATTGGTGGAATAATGGTCCTATTATTTGGCATGTTCTTAGATTAATAAAGTATCTTGCTATGTAGTAGAGCAAAATAAAATGGGATTTGGAGTCAGAGATCCATGGAGCATTGGGCAAGAAATTTGAACTTTCTACGCATCATTTTTTATCTGTAAAATGGAAGAGTTGCACTAGAATATAGATGATCTCTAAGATCTTTTCCAGTTCTAAATCCTATGATCCAGTTATATTCTCAACTTTGGCTTAGGGTAATGATAGAGACTATAGCTGTGATTAGAATGGGGAAATACTGGATGAGTGAAGAAACTCTCTCTTCCCATATAGGTAAGGTACCTTCTCTGCAATTTATAATTTTATTTTAAATGTCTTTTTTTTCTAAATACATGCTGTTAGTTTTCAACATTCATTCTTGCAAAACCATGTGCTCCAAATTTTCTTCTCTCCCACTCCCAAGTCCCCCATCCCAAGAAATCCAATATAAGTTAAACATATGCAATTTTTCCAAACACATTTCCATATTTGTCATGCTGTGTGCAAGAAAAAAAAATCAGGTCAAAAGGGAAAAGGAAATAAAAAACACAAGCAAGAAAAAATAAACCAAGCAAACAGCAACAATCAAATAAAAAAAGGTAAAAATTATATACTTTGATGAACATTCAGTCTTCATAGTTCTCTCTCTCTGGATGTGGATGACATTTTCTATCACAAATCTATTGGAATTGCCTTGAATCACATCATTGTTGAAAAGAGCCAAGTCCATCACAGCAACTTACAATTTTAAAGAATTGCCTGGGGCACTGAGAGCTTAAGTGATTTGTCAGGGTCACATATCCAGTATGTAGCAGATGTGCAACTCAAACCCAGGTCTTATGACTTTGAGGCTGATGCTTTATCCACTACACTTCTTTATGGATCTAGAACCAGGTGCTAAAGGGAATAGTAAGGTACAATGAAGAGAGTAATGTATTGGGAGTCAGAATACCCAATAAGTTCAGTCCAGAGATTCTATGGGATCTTAGGCAAATAAATTTTTTTAGTCTCAATTTCCTTCTTGAAAAAGTGTTGAAGTAAACAACCAACCAAGTCTGTTCCCCCTCTAAATCTATGATCCCATTGTAAAGTGTTTTGCCTCCTTATTCTCTTTTTTGGATAATTTAACATATTTCCCAATTACATGTAAAAACAATTTCAAAATTCTTTTTTTTTTTTCAAATTTTGAGTTCCAAATTCTCTCCCTCCCCTCCATTCCTCATTGAGAATTGTGGCCTCATTTTTAGTAGAAGCTAAAGTTACTTCCTATATTACAGAGACTTCAAAAGAGAAACTCAGGCTCCACAATGCCTATCTTGTTACCATTAAAAACTGAGTGATTTTGTCATAATTGAACTTCAATTCAACACTTTTTAAATGCCTACTATATGTCCACAGAGTAAACATTCTATATTCTATATAGATAGGTATCGAAGGAAATGGGGCAAAGTGAAATTTTCAAAATGTAGCCTACGCAATTCTGAGAAGGGAGACCACACTTTCACCTGAGAAAATCCAAGAGATCTCCACAGAAGAGTTAACATCTGAGCAGACCCAAGGAAGAAAAAGAAGGATTCTGAGAGGTGAAAGCTTGTGGAAGTAATAGTGTGTTCCAGGCATGGGACAGCCTGAATATTTTCATTTAGACAAGAGATAGAATGTGGAATTTAGAAAAAGTTAATATGTCTGATGAAAGATGTGTTTATTCAAATGAATTGGATTGTCATTGCCTTGAAAGGGTCATCTTTGTTAATTCTTCCTTCTTGGAAACAGTTACTGAAATCATTCTCATAATTTCCATAACATTCTACTGGATTATAGATATCTGCATTCTAAATTAATCTCCCATCAGAAAAGAAATCATGTCTTCCTATTCTTACTTCTTGGGCTGTAAGCTTCTTTGTTGGAGTGTCTTGGCTCATCAATTTCAAAATTAAGGTTCAAAAAGTGAAATATTATATCACTCAGCATCTTAATGGGTGGGGGAGGGACTGGAGGGACAGAAATATTTGGAAACTCAAAATTGTTTTAAAAAGTTAAAATAAAGCATAATCTTTTTTTAAATGAAAAAAATTTCAAAAAGTGATTTAGTTTCTGGCACTAATGGAGAAAGCAACTGTAGGGTCTGACATTATTCCTAGAATGATCTTAAGCAAAATACCAAAGTTAGTCTCTTTCCAAATGCTAGAGTCATATGAAGTGTTAATCGCATGGAGAGAGGAAATAGAATAGCCAGACCACCTTCATGTGAGAAAATTGTCCATAAATTTTAAATATCCATTGTGTGAATTATACTATGGGTAAGGAAAGGAACATCCTGGAGTTTTACAAGCAAGTCTCAGATGTCCTTAATGCACAGGTGCACAGTTGAAATGAAAAGACTTAGCAGGAAGTGTAACTAAGCAGAGTTTTGGCATCCTGGAAAAGCTGGTTTCCCCTGCTGGGATGGTAGGCACATCTTAAGAGACTTTTGTAAACAAGAAATTGCCTGCTCAGAATTCTAAAGGGTGTGTGTGTGTGTGTGTATGTGTGAGAGAGAGACAGAGACAGAGACAGAGAGACAGAGACAGAGGCAGGGAGAGGAAGGAGAGGAAAAGAAGAGAGAAGGAAGGAGGAAAAAAAGAGGGAAGGAGGGGAAAAAGAGAGGAAATAAGGGAGAGACTGTCAGACAGACAGAGATAAACAGATAGAAATAGGGAGTGGGAGAGAGGGGAATTTTTACCAATATAATCCAACAAAGTAGGGATCTTTAGGATTCCTACAAAACAGCTCACTAAGCATTTTTTCCCTCCATCCATTTCTTGATTCCCTCAACAATGTACCATAAAGTTTATTCAGGTGCTTCTGATAGTCTTAATCTCTGTGAACTTTATCCAGAGCTGAGGGAATAATGATCAGAGAAGGAAAAAGAATTCTGATGATCCTGCTAGGAAAAATTGATTGCTCCTCCCCCCATCTGTGGTCTTGATAAAGTTTTCATGTTTTAATCTCAGAAGCTAGCTAAACTTGGCAGCCTCATTCTTGTGATTTCTTTGACCCTCTTCCAGAAGAATCTCTTCTGAAAGTCTGATGTTAGAAGTAGAGATATGTTTCCCAACAAAGTGTTTCTCAACTATTTGTCCAAAAACCATACAAGATTAATGAGAGTATTTAACAACAGAGAACTTTTTAAGACTCAGCATGTTGTGTTGATGGAGTGCTTGAATGTGGTCAAGAAGACCTGGGTTTGAGTTCTATCCCTGACACATTAGTTGTATGACCTATTAGTTACAAGTGACAAGTTAAGTTACTTAACTTGTGGGAAAGTAGTCAATGGATTTATGAGGAAACATTGTATTACTACTTTTTTTAGTCTATTATGTCATTAAATACCTTTGATTTTAATTAATTGTGTCTTCTGGCTGACTATTAAAGGTACACATTCTAAAATCTCATGCACTATGGTTTTGAGTGTCTAAGAACCACCCAAGTTAAACATGAGAGAGTTTTTCTGTAGTGTTCACATGTGAATTATCAGTTTTTGAAGAATTCAAAATCAATAAAATGACCCACATATTAAATCCATACTAAGCTATAATTTAACTACTAAACTTATATTTGAAGATAATTTAAGATATTGCAGTACCTTCAAATCATCACCATGGAGTCTTCCTTGTAAGACTGCTGAATGAAAATCTCCAGCCAAGCCTATATTTCTTCACCTTTATATCAAACCTATAAGAAGCAAAAATAATAATCTTAAGGCAAGAAAAATTGAAACTAGCTACAGATTAGGTAGAAAATCACATGGTTTTCATAACTATCTTTAATTTTCTTACATGTATGTATCAGCTTCATGCTGCACTCTCTAACCACACTATCATCCAAGACCTGCCCGAACTATAACCCAGAAATGGCTATAGATACTGAGCTAAAGAAAGTTTGAAACTAGCTATCAATGGTTAACTTAGTGATGGCTAATTACTAAAAGCTTTTACTAGTCAACCCTTGGAGAGTGTATATTTAGCAACAATAGAACACAAGTCCACTTCTCAAAGGGGAAATTCAGTACTGAAGCCGCCATCAAGGTGATGGGTGCAGAACTGAGTTACTGAGGAAATGGCAAGAAAAGGAAAACTTATAATAAATGAAGAAATGATATGCAGTAAGAAAATTCCAGAAGAAAACCATAGAAGAAAATAATCATTATGTAGCACTTATTATTAGAAAAGTTCATGTAATGACTACAAAGTTTCCTAGATTGACTAGAAAGCATATAAAAAAGAAGGGGAGAGAGACGTAAGGCATGAAATACATAGTTTAGAACATCAGTTGGAATATCTTAGCAAAATGGTGAGCATCTTGAAATATATAGGTATAGATATAATTTAATTTTTAAAAATGTGTTGTTTTTTGAAAAAAAACAAAACAAAAAACAAAAAAAGAAAAAATTACATGTGCACAGCACATAAAATAGTAATGATACTCAAAATATGCAATGATAAATTTCCATTTCAAGGAAATAAATATAATAGAACACATTTAATTCAGAATTGTCCATCTTTGCTTCCTTAAAGATTTTCTTTTGTTCTCTTGTTTTATTTTTTATTTTATTCTATTTCCCCCCTTCTATCTCCATACTTCCCCCAAGTAGGCTATAGTTAAGCACATATATGTATGCATATATACATATATACACATATGCATATGTGTATACACATACAAAAATGTATAAACTCATAGATGCACATACATATACACAAATACTTACAATCATACATTATGCATCCATATAAATTTATGTAAACTTATACTATCTTGTTTGTCCTCTGTTTCTCTGAAGGTGGATAACATTGTCCTTAAGTACAAATGTTTCCATATTATTTTAACTCTAACACATCATTTCCTATGCCACAGCAATATTACGACCTTATAATATATAGTTGTTTTGAATAGTCTAAATCAGATAATATTACTGAAACATAATATAGTTTCCTTATTTTTTCTCTTTTGCTTTAATCAATTTTAACTTTAACTTTATCAGAAAGTTACCACTCCTTTTTTCCCCAATAAATTCTACTCTTGATCATTATTATTATGTTTGTGTGCATGTCTTGTTTCCTATCTCTGCTGGGTCTTCTACTTTACTTCTCCCCACTAGCTTGCCTTGCTATTACTTAGCCTCCCCTCACCTGTGGATCCCTCCCTGATTTTCTCCCCCCATTTTTTCTTTCCCTCTTTATAGCATTCCCAGAAATCTACATACTTTGTCCCATTTCTGTTAATCTACACACCTTTCTATACATCATCTTATCCTATTCCTTATTCCTGTTATTTCTTCAAAAATTTTGAAGTTTCATTTTCAAATATGTATGTATGTATGTATATATATATACATATATTTACAAAGAGAGAGAGAGAGAGAGAGAGAGAGAGAGAGAGAATTCCCTCTTTAACCCATTCTTCATGTGAATAGGATTTGAGAAGTTATCAGCCCTCCTCCCCAACCTAATTCCTCTGTGTTGGTTCTTGCTCTCATACCACATTTCTATAACATAAATACTGTTTTTACTTTTTCCTACATGGTTTTACTTTTAAAAATCACATCATGGTGCCAAGATGGCGGAGTGAAAAGGTGACTCTGCCTCTCCTCCCATCTTCTCTCAAATCAACAATAAAATAAGCCTCTGAATTGATCTTCAAGTCAACAAACTCAGAAATATTTGGACACTGTTTTCTGAAGAACTTCATATCAGGTTTGTCTAACTCGGACAGAGAGATAAATAGAGGACTCCTGTGTAGGCCAGAAGTGAGGGTGGGACTCGGCTCAGCTCATCGTGGCAGAAATTCCAAACTCCAAACTCCAAATTCCAAACACCTGAAGTTTATCTGAGGCACTCGGGACACTCTGCCCTGATTGGGGGCAGGTGTTCTGGCAGACTTGCCTTATTTAAGGAGTAATTCGGACTTAGTCCTAGCCCCCACCAGCCCAGCACCTTAAGTTAATTCGCCGAAGTGCCCCAGGGCAAAGATCTTCAGCCACCTTTCAGCCGCAGTTTTTTTTTCCCTACCTTAAAGAGATATCCACCCTGTCTAAAAAAAAATGAAGAAGCAAAAGAGAGCTCTCACCATAGACAACTTTTATCAAGACAAAGAAGCGATGACCCCAGATTCTGAGGTTCCTTTAGACAAAATACCAGAAGAAGGTATTAAAGACCATCACTGGTCACTTTTTCAAAAGGCCTTTCTGGAAGATTGCATAAAGAACCTCAAAAGAGAGCTGGAGGATAAATGGGAAAATAAACTGAAATCAGTGCAAGAAGGATATGATACCCTGCTAAAGAGATATGAAAAAGACACCAATTAATTGAAAAATAAGAGAAAGGGGAAAGGAAAGGGGAAAACATAACTTGGGTAAATAAGATGGCAGGAAATAAAGAATTAGTTATTCTAACTGTGAATGTGAATGGGATGAACTCTCCCATAAAGCGGAAGCGGATATCAGACTGGATTAAAAACCAGAATCCCACAATATGTTGTCTAAAAGAAGCGCATCTAAAACATAGTGACACATATAAGATGAAGGTAAAAGGCTGGAGCAGAACCTATTATGCTTCAGGTGAACAAAAAAAAGCAGGGGTAGCAATCCTTATCTCAGATCAAGTAAAAGCCAAGATAGATCTAATCAAAAGAGATAAGGAAGGAAACTATATTTTATTAAAGGGTACCATAGATAATGTAGCAATATCAATACTAAATATATATGCACCAAGTGCAATAGCATCCAAATTCCTAGGAGAGAAATTAAGAGAGATGCAAGAAGAAATAGACAGCCAAACTATACTAGTGGGTGATCTCAACCTTGCTTTCTCAAGAATTAGATAAATCAAACCACAAAATAAATAAGAAAGAAACTAGGGAGATAAACCAATTGTTAGAAAAGCTAGGTATGATAGATCTATGGAAAAAGTTGAGTGGAGACAGTAGGGACTTTACTTTTTTCTCAACAATCCATGGAACTTATACAAAAATTGACCATGTGTTAGGGCATAAAAACCTCAAAATCAAATGCAGAAAGGCAGAAATAGTAAATGCATCTTTTTCAGATCATGATGCAATAAAAATCACATGCAATATAAGGCCAGGAGAAAATAAACCAAAAGTTAATTGGAAATTAAGTAATCTAATCCTGAAGAATGAATGGGTGAAAGAGCAAATCATAGACACAATCAATAATTTCATCCAGGAGAATGACAATAAGGAGACAACATACCAAAATTTGTGGGATATGGCCAAAGCAGTTATAAGGGGCAATTTTATATCTCTAGATGCTTACTTGCATAAAATAGAGAAAGAAAAGATCAGCGAATTGGGCTTATTATTAAAAAAACTAGAAAAAGAACAAATTAAAAACCCTCAATTAAATACCAAATTGGAAATTCTAAAAATAAAAGGAGAAATTAATAAAATTGAAAATAAGAAAACTATTGAGTTAATAAATAAAACTAAGAGTTGGTTCTACCAAAAAACCAACAATATAGATAAGGCTTTAGTTAATTTGATAAGAAAAAGGAAAGAGGAAAATCAAATTGTTAGTCTCAAGAATGATAAGGGAGAACTTTCCTCCAATGAGGAAGAAATTAGAGCAATAATTAGGAATTACTTTGCCCAACTTTATGCCAGTAAGTTTGATAATCTAAATGAAATGGAGGAATATCTACAAAAATATAGATTGCCCAGGTTAACTGAAGAGGATATAAATTATTTAAATAGCCCCATATTAGAAAAAGAAATAGAACAAGCTATTAACCAACTCCCTAAGAAAAAATCTCCAGGGCCAGATGGATTTACATGTGAATTTTACCAAACATTCAAAGAACAATTAATTCCAATACTACACAAACTATTTGAGAAAATAGGGACAGAAGGTATACTACCAAAATCCTTCTATGAGACCGATGTGGTGCTGATAGCTAAACCAGGTAGGGTAAAAACAGAGAAAGAAAACTATAGACCAATTTCCCTAATGAATATTGATGCAAAAATTTTAAGTAAGATATTAGCAATGAGATTACAGAAAGTCATCCCCAGGATAGTACACTATGACCAAGTAGGATTTATACCAGGAATGCAGGGCTGGTTCAATATTAGGAAAACTATCAGCATAATTAATTATATTAATAACCAAATTAACAAAAACCATATGATTATCTCAATAGATGCAGAAAAAGCCTTTGATAAAATCCAACACCCTTTCCTATTAAAAACACTAGAGAGTATAGGAATAAATGGGCTTTTCCTTAAAATGATCAGTAGCATCTATTTAAAACCATCAGCAAGCATCATATGTAATGGAGACAAACTAAAACCATTCCCAATAAGATCAGGAGTGAAACAAGGCTGCCCACTGTCACCATTACTATTTAATATTGTATTAGAAATGTTAGCTTTAGCAATAAGAGAAGAAAAAGAGATAAAAGGAATCAGAGTAGGTAATGAAGAAACTAAATTATCACTCTGCAGATGACATGATGGTATACTTAGAGAACCCTAGAGACTCAACTAAAAAACTGCTAGAAACAATTCACAACTTTAGCAAAGTGGCAGGATTCAAAATTAATCCACATAAATCATCAGCATTTTTATATATTACCAAAAAAGTTCAGCAGCAAGAGATACAAAAAGAAATTCCATTCCAAATAGCAGATGATAGGATAAAATATTTGGGAATCTATCTGCCAAGGAAAAGTCAGAAACTATACGAACTAAACTACAAAACACTTTCCAAACAAATAAAATCAGACCTAATCAATTGGAAAAATATTAAGTGCTCATGGGTAGGCAGAGCGCACATAATAAAAATGACAATACTACCCAAACTAATCTACTTATTTAGTGCCATACCAATCAAACTCCCAAGAAATTATTTTACAGATCTAGAAAAAATAGTAGCAAAGTTCATTTGGAAGAACAAAAGGTCAAGGATTTCAAGGGGATTAATGAAAAAAAAGGCAGATGAAGGTGGCCTCGCTGTACCAGATCTAAAACTATATTATAAAGCAGCGGTCATCAAAACCATTTGGTACTGGCTAAGAAATAGAGCAGTCAATCAGTGGCACAGGATAGGTTATCAGGACAACCTAGGCAATAACCTTAACAATGTAGTGTTCGATAAACCCAAAGACCCCAGCTTTTGGGATAAATACTCACTATTCGGCAAAAGCTGCTGGGAAAATTGGAAACTAGTGTGGAAGAAATTAGGGCTTGACCCATACCTAACACCACATACCAAGATAAGATCTAAATGGGTTCATGATCTAGATATAAAGAGGGACTTTGTAAGCAAGTTAGAGGAACGTAATATAGTTTATCTCTCAGACCTGTGGAGATGGAATAAATTTATGTCCAAAGAAGACCTGGAACTCCTAATTGAACACCAGATGGATAATTTTGATTGTATTAAGTTAAAAAGTTTCTGTACAAATAAAACAAATGCAGACAAGATTAGGAGGGAAGCATCAAATTGGGAAACCATCTTTACATTTAATGGTTCTGATAAAGGCCTCATTTCTAAAATATATAGAGAATTGTCTCATATATGTAAGAATTCAAGCCACTCTTCAATAGATAAGTGGTCAAGGGATATTAACAGACAATTTTCAGATGATGAAATTAAAATCATCTCTAGTCATATGAAAAGTTGCTCCAAATCACTATTGATCAGAGAAATGCAAATTAAGACAACTCTGAGGTACCACTACACACCTGTCAGATTGGCTAAAATGACAGGAAAAGATAGCGATGAATGTTGGAGGGGATGTGGGAAAACTGGGACACTAATACATTGTTGGTGGAACTGTGAACGGATCCAACCATTCTGGAGAGCAATTTGGAGCTATACTCAAAAAGTTATGAAACTGTGCATACCCTTTGACCCAGCAGTGTTTCTACTGGGCCTATATCCCAAAGAGATCTTAGAGGAGGGAAAGGGGCCCATATGTGCAAGAATGTTTGTGGCAGCCCTTTTTGTAGTGGCTAGAAACTGGAAACTGAAGGGATGCCCATCAATTGGAGAGTGGCTGAATAAATTATGGTATATGAATGTTATGGAATATTATTGCTCTGTAAGAAACGACCAGCAGGACAATTTCAGAGAGGCCTGGAGGGACTTGCATGAACTGATGCTGAATGAAACGAGCAGAACCAGGAGATCATCATGCACAGCATCAACAGTATTACATGATGATGAATTCTGATGGACATGGCTCTCTGCAATAAAGAATTGTCTCAAACCAGTTCCAATTGTTCAGTGAAGAAAACCATATACAACAGTATTACATAACGATCAATTCTGATGTACATGGCTCTCTGCAACAAAGAATTGTCTCAAACCAGTTCCAGTTGTTCACTGAAGAAAACCATATACACCCAGAGAGAGGGATATGAAATATGGACCACAACGTAACATTTTCATGTTCTCTATTGATATTTGCTTGCATTGTGTTGCCTTTCTCTGATTTTCTTTTTTTCTTGTAGATAGGATTTTTCTCGCATAACTTGTCAAGCATTTCAACATTATTAACATGTAGTGGACTTCCTGCCATCTAGGGGAGGGGAGGGGACTGGGGGTAAAATTTGTAATGGAAAGCTTTGTAAAGATCAATGCTGGGGAATTACCCATACATATGTTATACAAATAAAAAGCTTTAATAAAAAAAAAGTTAGAAAGGAAAAAAAAAATCACATCATGCTCAGCTCTATCCCAGTCTTTCTTTTGAACTACCCAATTATTAATGACAATCTTAAACATAGGGTTTATATTTCCACATATAAAACATAAACAGTTTATCCTTATTGAGTCCCTTGAAATTAGTATTTGATCTTTATATTATATTTTTCTTGACTGTTATATGTCAGATTTCTATTAGATTCAGGGGGGGTTGCAACAAAATATGGATAGTCTGGCAATTCATTTAATATGAATTTATTTTCATTCTGGATTTTTGCTAATTTTGCTGGATATGATGTTTTCAGCCACAATTCCAGTTCTTTTGAGCTTCCATATTTAGTATTACAAGATGTATATTCTTTTGCTGTAGTTGTTGATAGATTTTGTGTGATTCTAATTGTGGGTCCAGAATATTTGAATTGTTGTTGTTGATGGTAAAGTTTTCTTTTTGATCTGGGAATTTCAAAATTTAAAAACGACATTCCTGTAGGTTTTCCTCTTAGGATCTATTTCAGGTGAAGAAAAATATATATTTAAACATAATTTTAAAATTTAATGATATGATAAATTGCATGTAATATTAGAGCAGAGTGGAAAAAAACAGTAAAATTGAATGAACATATGAAATAGCTATGAACAAAACCGCTGACGTAGTATACAGGTCTTGAAGAGGTAACTTAATGTTGGAGGGGATGTGGGAAAACTGGGACACTAATACTTTGTTGGTGGAGCTGTGAACTGATTCACTCATTCTGGGGAGCATTTTGGAACTATGCCCAAAGGGCTAGCAAATTGTGCATACCCTTTGATCCAGCAGTGTTTCTACTGGGCTTGTATCCCAAAGAGATCATAAAAGAAAGAAAGGGACCCACATGTGCAAAAATGTTTGTGGCAGCCCTTTTTGTAGTGGCAAGAAACTGGAAACTGAGTAGATACCCATCCTTTGGAGAAGGCTGAATAAGTTATGGCATAAGAATGCTATGGAATATTATTGTTCTATAAGAAATGATCAGCAGGATGACTTCAGAGAGGCCTAGAGAGACTTACATGAATTGATGCTAAGTGAAATGAGCAGAACCAAGAGAACATTGTAGACAGCAGCAGTAAGATTGTACAGTGATCAATTATTATGGATATGGATATGGATTTTTCCAACAATAAGATGATTCAAGCCAGTTCCAATGGTCTTGTGATGAAGGGAGCCATATATACCCAGAGGGAGGTCTGTGGGAACTAAATGTGGATCATAACATAGTATTCTCACTTTTTGTTGTTGTTTGCTGCATTTTGTTTTCTTTCTCATTTTTTCTTTTTTTATTTGATTTTTCTTGTGCAGCATAATTGTGGAAATATGTATAGAAGAAGTACACATGTTTAATATATAGTGAATTACTTGCCACTTAGAGCAGGGAGTAGGAGGAAGAGCAGGAAAAAAAATTAGAACACAAAGGTGAATTTTGAAAATTATCTTTGTATATGTTTTGAAAATAAAGAGCTTTAATAATTAAAAAAAGACTTAGGGAAAGGACACTTCCTATATAAAAGATGTGAATGAATAAATGAAAAAACATATATAAAATACTTACTCTTCCCAAACCTTTTGGATTCAGAATCTCAAGCTGTCTTCACTGGTGTGTAAGGACTTGATTAGAATACATTGCTTCCTCCAGAAAATGAAAATTGAGTGAATGCCCATCAATTAGGGAATGACTGAATAAGTCATGGTATATGAATATAAGGGAATATTATTGTTGTCTAAGAAATGATGAGCAGGCTGATTTCAGAAAAGCCTAGAAAGACTTACATAAACTAAATGAAATGAGCAGAACCAAGAGAACATTGTATATGGTAACAACAAGATTATGTGATGGACTTAGCCCTTTTCAACAATGAGGTGATTCAAGGCAGTTTTAATAGACTTCTGATGGTCAATGCTATCTGCATCCAGAGAGATGATAGAGACTGAATATGGATCAAAGAATAGTATTTTCACTTTTTTTTGGTTGTTGTTTGCTCTTTTTTTCTCCTTTCTTATTTTTTCCCTTTTAATCTGATTTTTCTTGTGCAACATGATGAATATGGAAATATGTTTAGAATAATTGCACATGTTTAACCTAAATTAAATTGTTTGCTGTTTGGGGAAGGGAAAAAGGGGGAAAAAGGGAAAAAATTTTGAATCACAAACTTTTTTTCAAAGGTTGAAGAAACTATCTTTGCATGTATTTGGAAAAATAAGAAACTATTTGAAAATAAAAATAAAATAAAATGCAAATATGAGAGGAAAAAGAAAACACTCCCTTCTGCCTTTCAACTAATAGTTTGCTGCTTTAATTTAAACTTCTTTACTATCCAGTGGGGGATGATTGGGATGAAAAAACAAGAGAAAGAGCACATGGTACTAAGAGAGAGTGATAAGGAATGCAATGCCTTCCAGGAAAAGCCAATTCTTTCTACTTCAAGGTTAGAAAGACAGTACAAAGAAGAGACCTAGGATAAAGGGGAGTTGTTTTGTTTGATTCTCATTTCTGTTTTGTTTTGTTTTGAACAATAGAGGAAGAATTCCAAAAAGAATGGTAAAATAAATCTTCGGGTAGGATAAGAGGAGAGGATTTTAACTTCTACTGATTCCATTCTTTTCTTAGCATTATCAAGACATAAAAGAACCACTCATCACTCATTCCTGTTTGCCTTAATGTCCTCATCTGAAAAATAAACTTAAGAAAGTAATGGCAAACCACTTCAGTAAGAAATCCCAAAAGGCAATCCAAAGAGTTGGATACGATTAATCTACTAAACAACAATATAACATATAAAAACAATTTCTAAAATTCATTTTAAAAAATATTTTTGAGTTCCAAATTTTTTTCCTTAAGTTCCCCTCTCCTTGAGACAATAAACTATTTAATACAGATTATGTTTAATCATACAAAATATATTACCATATTATTCATGTTGTGAAAGAAAATCCAGACCCAAAGGGGGGGGGTGGAAGAAGGGAAATATATGCTTTAATTTTTTAAATTAGATTAGGCAATATAGATTCAAAAGGGAAAAAAAGTATTTGTTTTTAGTATATCACAATTTCATACTTGTGTTCTGAGCTACAGAAACCAAGGGTTCGAATGGAAGCACTGCAGGAAAATCATTGTGCCAGCATAATAAAATTGAAAACCACAAGGTTTCAACTTTATACCAAAAATGTAAAAAAGTAAACAAATAAGAACATGATGAGAAATTATGCAGAAACCTCATTAAATGTTTAAAGGGCAATAAAACTGCCACTGACCCATTCACCATTCCCAGGGAAACCCAAGATTGAGAGCCAAATAGTACCAGAGTTCTCACCATAAAATTAAAAAAAAAATAACCCAAAAACTGTCTGTGGGACAGAACTGTTATGATGAGGCATCTGAACAGTAGTCCTTGAAATATTCTAAACAAAATGGATTTAAAGTCAGCTTTAAAAACTCAATATATCATACAACATTTTGCTAGTTTCCATTCATAAATATAGGAACAGTTATTTTCCCCAGAAATGGGGAGGAGATGTTGTTTCATTTCAAGGTGAAATAACCAGTTTGAAAAAACAAATAATTTAGTAAAGTTGCCCAAGACCTCACAATTCAATAAACTCAACACTATTTACTTTTTGTAGGAAAAAAAAAGATAGAAAGGCAGAGATGATGTCTTGTGCTCTCTAGCAAAAGCACAAATTTCAGAAATGATCCTCTTAAATTGGATTTCTCCTGGGCCTCCTTGGTGAGAGTCTTCACATACACAGATGCCACCAACATAAAATAAAGCCCTTTTTTTTAGCTTTTTACTTTCAAAACATAGTGCATAAATAATTTCCAAATTTCCCCATTGCAAAACCTTGTGTTCCAAATTTTCTCCCTCCTTTCCCCTCACCCTCTTCCGTATACAGCAAATAATCCAATATATGTTAAACATGTGCAATTCTTCTATACAGATTTCCACAATTATCATGCTTCATAAGAAAAATCAGAACAAAAAGAAAAAATGAAAAAGAAAACAAAAAACAAGCAAACAATAGCAAAAAGATGAAAATGATATATTATGATCCACACTCAGTCCCCACAGTTCTTCCTCTGGGTGCATTGGCTCTCCTCATCACAAGATGATTGGCACTGGCCTGAGTCATCTGACTGATGAAAAAAGCCACTTCTATCAGAATTGATGATCACATATTCTTCTTGTTGCTGTGCACAATGTTCTCTTGGTTCTACTCACTTCTCAGCATCAGTTCATGTAAATCTCTTCAGGTTTTTTTTTTTAAATAATCCTGCTGATCATTTATAGAACAGTAATATTCCATAATATTCATATACCATAACTTATTCAACCATTCTCCAACTGATGGGCATCCATTCAGTTTCCAGTTTCTTGCCACTACAAAAAGGGCTGCCACAAACATTTTTGCATATGTGGGTTTAAGTGATGCAAGGTTGGGTGAATTCATTGGCCTTAGTCTCTCTTCCAGAGTCATCAGAAGCCAATGGCAAGACAAAAGTCAACATTACTAGCAATGACTTGGGAGGCAGTGGATAACCTTGATATCTTTGATATCTAATCAAACTCCAAGTGTTCCATGGAGCCTGTAATTTTAGACACTTTTATAATTATTGGAACAAATAGTTCTCATCTGTGCCTTCTGTCAGAAGTCTTTATATGCTTGGGGTAGTCACCTTTCTAACTCATCAACGGGTTTGAGGCTCTTCAGTTACCCTCAACTTAATTTATTCTATCTGCCAAAACAGTTTAATGGAATGTAGATATGGTGCCTTCTATAGCTTCTTGGAGTCATAAGTAAGAGTTGAGTAAATCAAGTGGACCAAAGGTGGATAAGGCTCAACTGGGGTTAAGTGACTTGCTCAGGTTTCCATAGCTAGGAAGTGTGTTAAGTGTCTGAGGCCGTATTTGAACTCAGATCCTCCTGACTACAGGACTGGCGCTCTATTCACTGTGTCATCTAGCTGCCCCAGAAGAAACAATCTGTAAAAAGAATGGCAACTGAGGCAACTGAGTTGTATTGTTGCAAGTTTGCAACTGAAGTCTAAAATAAATATGAAATACTTAGAAGAATGTAGCACCACTTACACTGAGGCAGCTGCGACAACTCAGGAAGATTTTTCTAGTCCTGCCAAAGAAAGTTGACCACATTGTGCCTTCCTGAGGAATTGACAATAGAGGAAATAGTTTAAGTAGTATAACACCCTCAGACAGCTTGATGGTGCAGTGAATAGAATCTGGAGCCTACAGTCAGAAAGACCTGAGTTCAAATCTAGCCTTAGACACTTACTATTTGTGTGATCCTGGGCAAGTCACTTAACTCTATTTGCCTCAGTTTTCTCAACTAAAACATGAACTAGAAAAGGAGATGGCAGACAACTCCAGTAACTTTGCCAAGAAAACATGAAAAGGTGAAACTAAGAGTCAGACTTGATTGAAAAATGATTAAAACAAGATACAAACTCACTTCTGAGGAAAAAAAAGTCAATAGAAAAATTGGGAGACATACTAAGTACTAAATTAGGAAATACTGCTATATTTCTATGTGAGAAGGTGGTAGATGTCATAGACACAAAATTGGCATTCTCTCTGGACATGAACTGTATGTCCTGGTGAAAAGAGCCTTGGGAAAACTGGGTTGGAGAGGTACCAGTGGATCTAAGGCTATGGAAGGCCATTTAGTCAGAGAAAACAAAGAATCTGAGAGATTCTAAAAGGGAGAGTGTCAGTGGAAATGAATGACTTCACTGGTACATAGCCAAATCCACCTAGTACAAATAGTTTAAACTTTAACCAAGATAGTTGAAGGAGAGTAGGTAGAAAATGAAGCATATACTAATGCTGTGTCTAATGCAGCATAAAGGAAAAAAGCCTGTTGAGTTTCTCTTCAAGAGTGGAACAATTGTTCTCAAGCCTGACAGAAAGAGAAGTAATGGATCCTAAGAATGCAGGTAACATTGGTCTGTAGAAACTAAGCCTTGATAAATTATTCAAGTATTCAATGTCATCTCAGCAGTACTGAAACAGAAACCACTGCCATCAATGCCTTAAGACAAGTACTTGTGAGTTTAGGTGAGATATACTCTAAATGACAAAACTATCTGTGATAGACACCCAAAGGAGGTGCTCTACCACACACAAGAACAGATGTCTGGTGAAGGACTAAGAGAAATAGTATAAGACAAAAAACAAGGTAGTAATTCTAACCATTTTAAACTCTAGTCAGAAGACGACCTTGGATTGTGGAGACGATGATAGAAATTGGAGCTAGGTAATGCTTTATAATGACTGATCCCACATATAGAACGAGGAAGCAACTAGTGCTACTACCCAACAGTCATAAATGTCATGATCACTTTTGATCATGTATGATCAAGATGAAACATTAAATTTGGCAAGAAACAGATTTTGCTGATCCAAAATAATTATAGATTTTACCAAGAAGTGGGAAATTTGTGCCAAAGAAACTATCATTAACTTTTGCTACATATTTGGAAAATCTAAGTAATATCAGATCTTTGGAACTTGTCTGTATTGACTTTCTTGAAGGAGCTAGTAAAAAACACGTCTTATTTGAATGGTGATACATCATTTTACCAGGTATGTACAAACCTATCTAAACTGAAAGTACTTACTATTGCCAAAGTGATGTGGGAAAAGTGTTTTTAGATTATGGATTTACTGACAGAATCTTCCAAGATGGAGATTTTCAGAGAAAGGTATCCAAGGAAAATTTTGGCAAGGTGCCAAAGATACCTAGGCAGGAATGAAAATGAATACCATTATTTCTTAGCATCTACAAGAAGAACCACAGCTTGAACCATTTACTAGACATAGTATCAGAGAAAACAGATAGTTACTAGAGAATCTGACCCTTTAGGTCAAACATTAAATGAAATGATGGTACAGGTAAATCTGAAGAAATAGTTACACACCAAGTATTTTAACATAATTAACATGTAGTGGATATCCTGCTATCTAGGGGAGGGGTGGGTAGTAGGGGGGAAAAATTTGTAACACAAAGCTATGTAAGGGTTAATGTTGAAGAATTACCCGTACATATGTTTTGCAAATAATAATAAAAAAAAGAAATAGTTACACACATTATCAGGTGACAATACTAGAGATTTTCCCCACATACCAAGATAAGATCTAAATGGGTTCATGATCTGGACATAAAGAGTAATATTATAAATAAATTAGAGGAACGTAGTATAGTTTACCTCTCACACCTGTGGAGATAAAATAAATTTATGACCAAAGAAGAACTGGAACTCTTAATTGAACACCAGATAGATAATTTTGACTATATTAAGTTAAAAAGTTTTTGTACAAACAAAACCAATGCAGTCAAGATTAGGAGGGAAGCAATAAATTGGGAAATCATCTTTAAATTTAATGGTTCTGATAAAGGTCTCATCTCTAAAATATAGAGAGAATTGTCTCATATTTATAAGAATTCAAGCCATTCTCCAATTGATAAATGGTCAAAGGATATGAACAGACAATTTTCAGATGATGAAATTAAAACTATTTCTAGTCATATGAAAAGGTGCTCCAAATAACTATTGATCAGAGAAATGCAAATTAAGACAACTCTGAGGTACCCATATACACCTGTCAGATTGGCTAAAATGACAGGAAAAGATAATGACGAATGTTGGAGGGGATATGGGAAAGCCGGGACACTGACGCATTGTTGGTGGAACTGTGAACGGATCCAGCCATTCTGGAGAGCAATTTGGAACTATGCTTAAAGAGTTACCAAACTGTGCATTCCCTTTGACCCAGCAGTGTTTCTATTGGGCTTATATCCCAAAGAAATCATAAAGGAAGGAAAGGGCCCCACATGTGCAAGAATGTTTGTGGCAGCCCTTTTTGTAGTGGCTAGAAACTGGAAACTGAATGGATGCCCATCAAATGGAGAGTTGCTGAATAAATTATGGTATATGAATGTTATAGAATATTATTGCTCTGTGAGAAATGACCAGCAGGATGATCTCAGAGAGGTCTGGAGAGACTTGCATGAACTAATGCTGAGTGAAATGAGCAGAACCAGGCAACAACAATACTATATGATGATCAATTCTGATGGACATGGCTTTCTTCAACAATGAAATGATTCAAACCACTTCCAATTGTTCAGTGAAGAAAGCCATATACACCCAGAGAAAGGGATGTGAAATGTGGACCACAACATAACATTTTTATGCTCTCAATTGATGTTTGCTTGCATTGTGTTTCCTTTCTTTGATTTTTCTTTCTTGTAGATATGATTTTTCTTGCACAACAATGATAAGTGTGAAAATATGTATACATTTATTCAATTTGTCAAGTATTTTAACATAATTAACATGTAGTGGATATCCTGCCATCTAAGGGAGGGATGGGGAATAGGGGGGGAAAATTTGTAACAGAAAGTTTGTAAGGGTTAATGTTGAAGAATTACCCATACATATGTTTTTCAAATAAAAAGTTTTAATTAAAAAAAGATTAAAAAATAAATAAAAAAATAATAAAAATTAAAAAATGCTAGAGATTTTCCATATGAAGTATGTCTTGCATATTTATTCCTGTACTTCTCTTCTTACCCTATGCTATCTCATTGAGTGGTTTTAATTAGTTCCTATTTATCATCTCAGTTAATGAATCTCAGATCTACTTATTCAATCCCAATTTTCCTGCTGACCTCCAATCTTCAAATGTCTGGATGCTTACTGGTCATCTAGGACTGAATGTCCCACAGACATCTTAAACTTTTTCCACTTCAGAATTCTTTTTGTCTGAGAAATTTTTATTCAACCTCTGGATATAGGTATATAAAATAGATATACAAATCAAACATTTACTGATATTCAATCATAATTTGATGACTCCCACATTAAGTTACACAACCCTATATAGGTTTTTTTAAAGCCACAGTTTAAAAAATTTTGTTGAAATCAACATCCCTCCACCCCCAGTCCTCCCTTCTTCCTTCTAGTTACCCAGTCTCCCAACCTAGCTATCATCTTAAACTTCTTACTCTCACTGCTCATACCTAATTTTTGGCTAAGTCAAGTCCTTTCTATCTTAACAGCATCTCTTACATAATCATCTTACCTTTTCTGAAACTGACACAATCCTAGTACAGGTCTTCATTATCTCACTACAAGACTATTGTAATAACCTACTGATTAGTCTTTATGCCTCAAATCTCTTCTCTGTCATGAAAATGCTTGTTTTATTTCTTAAGAATAAAATAAATAAAATTCCCCAAAAAGCCCAGACTCTAGAAGGCAAAGGAAAAAACAAACTTCCTTCAATATAACAAAAAAATCTAAATCCAAGAGCAAACATTATGTGTAATGTGGAAAAATTGGAAAACTTTCCAATAAGATTGAGAATAAAGCAAGTATGCCCATCATTACCCCAACATAGCTTTAGCTATTACAATAAGACAAGAAAGAAAAATTGAAGAATTGTAAACAAAGAGAAAACAAAATTATATTATTTTTTCAGATAATGTGATGATTTCCTTAGAAAACCCTTAAGAATCAACACAAAATTGTTTGAAATAAATTTAGGAAATGTGCAGGATATAAAATAAATCCATAGAAATCATTAGTATTCCTGCATATTATCAACAAATCTGGCAAAAAGAGCCAAAAGATAAATTCTATTAAAATATATGTAGAAACTTTAAAATCCTGGGAAGTATATTTACCAAAATCCACTCAAGAATTGTATGAATCGTATTTCATAAACCCAAAGACCCCAGCTTTTGGGATAAATACTCACTATTCGGCAAAAACTGCTGGGAAAATTGGAAACTAGTGTGGAAGAAATTAGGGTTTGACCCATACCTAACACCACATACCAAGATAAGATCTAAATGGGTTCATGATCTAGATATAAAGAGGGACTTTGTAAGCAAGTTAGAGGAACGTAATATAGTTTATCTCTCAGACCTGTGGAGATGGAATAAATTTATGTCCAAAGAAGA